>CM053790.1:193279162-193519162 GCA_028749045.1 Cupressus sempervirens | reverse complement strand
ACTCAAAAGACCTTCCTTTTATCAAGTTTTCTCTTCCCCAAAACTACTACAACTTCCCTTGGATCGACTAAAATAGTCTAACTGTTCTATGATAGTTTTAGACAGTTTTAATAACTTTTTATTAACAAAGCTTTACTAATTTGTTTCTCATTTCAACCTTTTATGACTTAGGATTTTTAATACCTTTAAGATAACCACTAATTAACTTACTAATTCATAAAGGACTTATAGATCTCAACTTAACCTCTTAGACTCCACTAGATTGCCATGTTTGGTATTAGTAACATTATGACAACTTCACATATTTTGGCAATTACATTGACTTTCTTGCATTTACTAAGAAACTTATGACTTAATGACCTCATAGAACCTACTAGGACCCAAATACATCCCATGGACTATTGCATTACATTAAATGACTTCCTTATCCCATATTTTAACTTTTTAGCCATTTAGGCCTCTTTATGGCAATTTATTACATTATTTGTACTTTTTAACATTCCAAGTACATTTCAATGGGTCAAAGGCCATGATACAACATTAAATGCCTTCATGGATCCTTATTAGGTCTTCATTCCTCCTCTATATGCATATGTCACCTCCTTGGGTCCTAGTAGGGACCTTGTGTCCATCATCCTCATGGAGATTGTTGGTGATTTAAACCTATTTGCCTAAAGGGTAAAGGAATTGTATCCTTCAAGAGTCAAAAAAAATTTCAATTCAAAACATAAATTATTACATATAGCCAAAAATTTATCATTTGCAATTTATGTCATTATCATATTGATTTATGATCTTCTTGTTCATGTTTAAATTTTTCCTTCTATGTTATGCATCTAAAAATTTATCATAAATTATTACTACAAACATACAACAAATCTGAAACTAAAAACAATACATTACATTAATTCCAAGGTTTAGTTATGATGTAGAGCTAGAATATGATTCTCAAGGTTTAGTTATGATGTAGAGCCTAATAGGATTCTTGAGGTTTCATTAATTCCATATGTTAGATCTTCCACCATAGAATACCAATTGTAATGGGCACTCACATGTATTCCAATGCATATATTTCCTTATATGTCACCCATCCTAGTACTACTCCAACTCAAGTGCACTTAACTAAAAAGTTTCCCCCATGGTTAAAACCACTCTTCTTGCAACTCCATTTGTAAAAGCTTCATCAAGTGTTGTGCCTTATGAACCATTCATTAGTAATCTCCTTAAGCTTGTTAATTGATAAGTAACATATATATTCCACAACATGTCAAATTGTGATATTTCTATCAAGATTCAACTATGTTGTTTCTGAGTCAAATTCATTGACCCATGTTGCATGAGTAGCGATTTGCATGAACCCATCTCTCATGAGAATGAATAGAACACTTAGGACTCATTTGATTCTTACTTATCAATTAACACTCACCAATCCAAACAATACACTACAACATCCCCTCAACTCATAGAAGCAGTAATCTATATGCTACACACTAGCAATTGTCACAACACAAACCAAATGAATTGCAAATCCCAAATCATGCACTATTCCAAGTCTTCTACCATGCTTTATGCTCCCAAACCTTAATTCTAGGTCACCAACAAGTTATAACCAAAATATAGTAACAATACGTGACATATTTCTCTATCACTAGCCTACAACTAGTCTTTACTAAAACATCTATAACTTACTCAAATCATTACATAATGTATTGCAATTGTAGACATAAGGTTTATACTCATCTTGCAACACATATCCAAGCTCACATATCCATGAATGTTGTACACTATTTGTGTTGTTCTAATAATTGACCTTACAACTATTCATTTTGATAGGGTTTACCCGGCCACACGGAGGTAATGGAGAAAATAGTTCAATCCCATGATGAAAGGTGAGAGAGATTTGGTAGTTGGCAATTTTGTACCAGCCAACACTACAAGTCTCAACATCACTTGAGATGGTGTTGTAAAATGAAAATAGAGTATGATAAACAAAAAGAGAGAGAGGTTAATATAGCTCTCTGCAACATGGTCCTATAAGAACTAGAATCACATCCATACCTTGTATGAGCCCCAAGATATGCCCCATCAATGATCGCAACTCTATGGTATTCAGTGACCCTTAGGGACATTCTGGTTTGACGGGCCCAAGAATGTTTGTGTGTTGAATGGGATGAGACAAGGTTGGAGATAGGGTTAACCTATCCACCTATAGCTAACAAAGTAGACAATTTGATCCCATGATGAAATGTGAGAGAGAGATTTGGCAATTGGCAACTTTGTACTAGCCAACACTACAAGTTTTAGCATCACTCAAGATGGCATCAAAAAATCAAAGTAGAGTATGATCTCTAAAAAGTGAGAGAGGTTATTGTAGGTCTCTACAACATGGTCCTATAGAAACTAGAATTGCATCCACACCTCGCATGAGCTCCGAGATATGCCCCATCAAAGATCACAACTCTATGGCATTTAGTGACCCTTAGGGATGTTCTAGTTCAGCATGCCTGAGAACATTGGAGCACTGAACAGGATGAGACAAGGTTGGGGATAGGGTTTACTCGGCCACCCAGAGCTAACAAAGTAGACAGTTTGATCCCATGATGAAAGGTGAGAGATATTTAGTAGTTGGCAACTTTGTACTGGTGAACACTACAAGTTTCAGCATCACCCAAGATGGCATCGCAAAATCAAAACAAAGTATGATCTCTAAAAAAAGAGAGAGGTTATTGTAAGTCTCTACAATATGATCCTATAGGAACTAGAATCACATCCAATCCTTGGACAAGCTCCGAGATATGCTCGACCAAAGATCATAGCCCTATGGCATTTAATGACCCTTAGGGATGTTCTGGTTTGGCATGCCCAAGAACATTTGAGTGCTCAACGGGATAGGACAAGGTTGGGGATAGGGTTTACCCAAAAACTGGAGCTAACATAGTAGACAATTTGATCCTACAACAAAAGGTGAGAGATATTTGGTAGTTGGCAACTTTTTATTGGCCAACACAACAAATTTCAACATCACCTGAGATGGCATCGCAAAATCAAAATAGAGTATGACCTCTAAAAAGTGAGAGAGTTTGTTGTAGGTCTCTATAACATAGTCCTATAGGAACTAGAATAGCATCCATACCTCACACGAGCTTCGAGATATGCCTCATCAAAGATTGCAGCTCTATGACATTTAGTGACCCTTAGGGACATTCTAGTTTGGCATGCTCGAGAACATTCGAGCACTAAATAGGATGAGACAAGGTTAGGGATAGGGTTTACCCAGCCATTTGGAGCTAACAGAGAAAACAATTCGATCCCATGATGAAAGGTGTGTCGTGCCTACCCTCATTCGCATCTTTCTGGACACATTGTTGTTATTTTTATCAGACTATGTTAGACTAGTTTTATGTTGATTGATTAGTAGTATTGTTTTGAGACTATCAGACATTATGTTATGGATTCAGTTGATGTATGACGAGATTATTTAGACTCTATTTTTCATGTATGCATGATGATCATTACATTGCTTGCAGTTATTGATGATGATTAGTTAGATGGTGTATTATCTCATGTGTTTTATTAGGGATACTTAGCCCATGCTTGCATGTGTATGGTGTGCGTGTTTGTTTTTATTGTATGGTGTTTTTGATGTGGTTAAGGAAGGGAGTCATAGTCACTCGCTAGTCGAGATCTACACGATGCACCACTTCCTACCATTGCCTGTTTCGCTTAGCATTATATATATTGTATGTACATGCATGATTTTATGTAGGTTGCAGGTACCAAGTATCGACTTCCCTGAATTGCCAGGATGAGCATACCCTATTACACTATCTCAATGATAAGAGAAGGGAGATAAATTCTCAAGTCCAAATCTCAAACCCTTAAAACCATTGTCCTAGAGAGATAGGAAAAGTACCTAGATATTTTACCCACCGAATGTGTCGAATGACATAATTCATGATTTTTAACCCTTTAGACTGATTTTGCATGGATTGTTCTATGATGGGTTTTCATATTTTATCTTGGAGGTCTATGGTGAATTTCTATTAATTAAGTCTTAATAAATAGATTTAATTAATAAATTAATTAAATGAGAATTAATTGAGAAAAGAGTTAATAAAAGAAATTAATTAAAAATTAATAATAATAATAATAAAATAATAATAATGTAATAAATAAATAATAATAATAAAAGTTTTTTTTTTTTGTTGATCGATAAATGACCAAGGCCTTAGATCTTATATTAAAATAAAGGTAAATTAAAAGATACAATTTGTTACTCCATTCAAATAGGCACTAGTAGGAAAGAACGAAGAAGAAAACCTCCAGTCTTGCCCGGGACTAATGTCCTATATTATTACATTTCCACAGGGGCTTACCCCAGATCTCATTAATTACATGAATTTACAAAAAATTACATAAAAATACATATGGGCATTCCCAAGGAAATTTGTCTCAGAGTAATTTCCTTCTGTCTAAAAGTGGAAAGATTCAATGTCAGATACTTGTCTAGAAATCTTTCTTCAAGACACAAGGATGGTTAGTATGCAAATGAAAATACTATCAATAGAAACATAAATATTATTATCCTTATAAAAACCTATAATTATTATTAAGTAGTCTATTTATCAAATCTTATTATAGTCCATTAATCAAACTGATTAATTAATTGATCCTTTGTTTAAACTAAATTGGAGATATTTATCTAACATGAGTGTTCTATGAACAACAAATTTAGACAAAGACCAGTACTCTTAAATCACTTATAAGTCAAGGTTCGATATTTAATATCTATTTTTTAGTCTTCACATTAACCAACTTCTACCTTACATACATCCAGAATGTGAGCTAATCCTAAAAATGCCAGCCTCTTAGATCTATCAAAATAGTCACGATTAGGTCTACATACATTGGAACGAATATAATTTTTGGTCACAGGATTATTCACTGAAATCTTGAAATCAATATTATGTCGCTAAGGGAGATCTTACTAGGAATCCCCTATTCTATAAAATTAGGATTATTAGTTTAGATTCGAGATAGTTTAACAGACCGAGAAGGAAGCCTGAGTATTCGCAATGTTTATGTCTAAATATAAAAACACCAAACAACAATGTACATTAAAATTAACCATACACTCATATTTCATAATCTTCCTGCCAAATCTTCAAACCTTATTAAGAATTAACCAAACTTCCCATCTAATGCAATCTAGTCAAAGTAGGTAACTAGAAGTCTACAACATTATATATCGACCTGACATCCTTTAATCAAATAAGGGAAGAAAACCAGAGTCTTGACTCCTTGGAGAAAATAGAGATAGCATACAATGACACTCTGAAGAGATTTTGGGACACACCATCAAGGTTCTCAGCTATACAAATAAAGATCAAATTCATTTGTTTATTTAAAAGAGAAAATACCATTTCTTGATAACACATCCCATCTTTGTTATGTAACTACCACTGACAAAGCATTCCTTAAATAGATATTGTTGTAACCAGCCATTATATTTCTTAAATCTCTTCCTTAAATTATCTAATTATGCAGGGCTAAATTTTTGGTCCTTCATAACACCAAATCATTTAGAAATATATTTCTATTATCAGATATTTATAGTACAATACTATATTGTCAAAGATTTACAATACAATACTATATGTTGTTATAACAGAGATACACATATCACCTTGTATTATACAAATATAAGAACCCTAAGCGAACCTGTAGGCCTACTATATAAGCCCTGATTATCTAGGAGCAAAACAACAGTCTAATTCTGGAAACCAAAACTTGTAAACATATTCTACTATTTTCATGAGACCATAATCACCTTTGGAACAGAGTCTGAGTCATCCATGACCACATTGGGAGGGAATACATAATCGACCCTGAGTCTACTCAATTTTTCCGCATTGAGGATACAGAATTCCAAGGTAATGAGATCATTGATGTACTTGACCACCCACTCCAGATTGTCTTCTGTCCTAATCCCACACCAGCCTAGAAGGAAATTCACACTAGCTTCCATTCGTGGCCATGCCCTAAAAAAGGCCAGATTATCCCTAACCATTAGATACTACCGTCAAGGGGCAATCCTTAACTCCTTTGCACCCAGGGGAAGGCCCATGTATTTCTTAGGGTAAGGGATTCTACCCTTGTCATCAATATTGAAAACAACCTTCTCTAACCCTCGCCTCTAGACAGGATTGAAAATGTCTACACAAAGCCTAAAAATCTCTTCTCTATCAATCTTCACCCTTACCATCACCCCAATGAATGATCCAATTATAGAATTGTTGGTTCTCTAGGTCGCCGTATAGTCAAAAGCATCTCCCCCTATCGCCCTACTCACAAAAAATTGCATCATATCGTCTGCATTTCTCAGGAGATGACTCCATCTTTCCGGTTTTACCTTCCCAAGAAAGGCCATCATCCTATTCTCTATTACATGATAGACATTCACATTAGTTTCCATCGTAACAACCAGCAATCACTCAAAGGCGGTAAAAATCTATCACTCTCAATCAGTGATCCCACTCAAAACTTCATTTCCATTTAACAAAGGAAACCCATCATTTTTCGGCCTATCCTATGTGACCCTTAACTAAGAATCAAAAGCTTCAGTTGGCAATGACCTCAGCTGCTCACATTTAACATTGAGTATTTGATCACATATTGCAAAATCTTTACTTCATGAGCCAAGTGGCATATTCCAAACTCCCTCCAGCTTAATCTCATAATCATAGCTAATTATGATATCTTCCTAGACCCTAAATTTGTAATGATAGCAATTAACAAGATCTTAATCTGGATGACAGTTGGAAAGCACGAAACAACAAAACCAAATATATGGTGGGTTAGGATAAGGATCAATTTGGTAGATAATCTCTATATCTTACCAAATTAGATATGCCTAATGTGATACTTACTGGGTATAGTCTTTATACTAAATCAGACCATCTCCTCAGAGAATGAAAAAAGGTTCCTAAAGGGGGACAATTATGAAAGAATTCAGGGTTTCTCCTCCGTAGCTGCAATAAAAACTCTAATCTAGGAGACTTTAAATCGAAAATATATCTTAGGTATATTAGGAATATCAATACAGCTACATAATATTAGTAATTTTAATAATTATAGGTTTTATTAAATACTAATAATAAGGATTAAAGAACAAAATATTCAAATGTATCTTAAATTATTCTCCTTTCTATCTTTTTCTTTCTTACTTTATTATTAGATATTATATTTAAATATATATAATTTTGAATATTTATAAATATAAATTTTGGTAATATCTAAGAATATCTATATCTATATATACAAATATATATATATATATATATATGTCTGTATTTATGTGTATGCATACTTATGTAAATATGCATTTATATGTGTATATATATTAATAATAGAAAATATGAGTGAATATATATGAAAAACTCTCTAGGAACTACAAAGGAGGAGTAGACTCTAAGTTGTATATCAAGAGTGATTCTCCATCAACACCCCTGTTTGCCAGTCCGTTAGCTATCATATTGCCTTCTTGGTAAATGTGGATGATCAGGACATCCTCAAAATTTTCCAATAATGGCAAAATTTCTTGGAGTTTTGAATTCAAGGCCCAATTAGGAGTCTTTTTTTTTCTAATGGCATTCAGGACTACTTGATAATCGCCTTCGATGACGACTTTAGAAAGACCTAAATTATGACAGAGTTGCAGACCTTTCTCCAATGCTTCAAATTCTACCACATTATTTGAAATTAGAGGGAGAGGAGAGGCTAACTTTGCTATCCACTGACTATCCTCATTATTGATGATACAACCTACACCAGCTATACCAGGATTCCCTCTCGCAGCACCATCAAAATTCAGTTTATGCCATCCTGGGGGAGGAGGAGCCCATTTACATTTGGCCCTTGCCTCCTTATTGTTGGCTGCATATACCAGTGGAGGGTTGATCAGATTGGACCATTGTTTCTTCATTGTACCATCCTAAAATGAGAAAGAACCTTCTTCATGAGAAGATTTCCTTAGATTAGCATTCATAACTTCTATTATAGATACTTCAAGTTTTAGTAGAAAACTATCTAAATTTTACTCTTTATTTTGGAAAATACGATGATTTCTTTCTTTCCATAGTTCCCATACCACTAGGGATGGGAAAATATTCCAAAGTTTGCTGTATACCCCACAAACCAAATGTATGGCCCAGGAGATAAGGAGCCCCTTAAGGGAATTATGAAAAGGGGTTGACCACTTAAGTCAGGATTTAATCCATTCCCAACAATTTAGGAAGAGATGGTCTACATATTCATTGCTTTGTTTACACATGACACACCAATTGGGACCCATGATACCAAATCTAGCTAATCTGTCCACAGTCAGAACTCTATTCTGAAGGGCCATCCATAAAAAGAAACCCACCTTGGGAAGGCAAGTTGGATCCCAACACAATTTTAAAGGGATCTCCACATAGTTCCACTACTGCGAATGAATAATAGATTGATACCCAAGCTTCACACTGTAAATTCCATCCTTTGATCCAGCCCAGATGAGGTTATCCGACCTTTCAGATTGTCTAATTTTCCTATTTGAGATGATCTTTTCAAAGGTTGCAATTTAATCCAGTTCAAGTTCTAAATCATCTATAGAGCGCCATCTCCATCACAATTCCCCATCCGACATCTCTTTAACTTTATAGACTTGTACCTTATTACCCCACAATGATTTCAACTTAGTAATAAGGTTCTCTAAGTTGGGGGATGAATGAATAGGAGGTTGCCCATCCCAAGAATCTTCCTAGAACAAGGCTTTATTCCTTGCTGCCACATCCCAAGTTAGATATTTGCTAATGATTCCCCAGCATTTTGACATGAAATTCCAACACTCCGACCATTTAGGTAATTTTTCCATCCTGAACACCAATTCTGGGTCCGTTGGATCTAGATATTTATAATATAAAATTTTGGCCCATTTATGTTCATTTTCTTGGTATAACCTCCATACAAGTTTAGCTCCTAAAGCCTCATTTTGCCATTGCAGTTTCTTAATTCCTAAACCCCCACATTCCTTGGGTTTGCATAGATTGTCCCACTTAATAAGAGCAAGTTTCTTGTCATTTTCCTTATCCTTCCATAGGAAATTTATAATTTTTGATTCAAAATTCTTGGACATCCAATTATTGAGAGGAAGGCATGCCATGGGAAAAAATGGAGTGGCTAAAAGGACTGCTCGGATCTTGGTAATCTTCCCAGCCTTAGAGAGCCACTTATTCTTCTAGCTACCAATCTGCTTATCCACCTTATCGATCATATCCATCCAAAATTTGGTGTACCTCAAGTTCTTTTCTAGGGAGATACCCAAATATTTGCATGGCAACATTCCCTTTTTGTAACCCAAAATTCCAAATATCCTATTTTCTATTTCAAGAGCAGTGTTTAAGAAGAAAATTTTGGATTTTTCTTTATTAACCTTTTGACCTAAAGCATCCATGTATTTCTAAATTATTCTTTTAAAACCAATGGCCTTCTGGACGGAGCTCTTGCCAGGTAAAATGATGTCATCTGCATATTGTTGTTGTGTAATATTAGGAAGATTCCTAGTAACCGAAATACCGAAGAGCCTCCTTTCTTGATAAGCAAATGAGATAGCACTCTCGAAAGATTCAGCCATTAGAATGAAGAGAGAGGGAGATAATGGGTCTCCCTATCTAATACCCCTGGAAATATCAAAAAAAACTTTAGGCGTCCCATTTATGAGAACCAAAATCTTCGGAGTAGAAATAAATTTAAATATTAGGTTTACCCATTGTTGAGAAAAAACAAATGCTTCTAAGACTTTACAGAGAAAATGTCAATCGACCATATAGTAAGCCTTTTGTATGTCTAACTTCATTAACATAAATTCTTCTTTATCTATGATAGCCGAGTGGATGACTTCCTGAATTATGGTTATACCATCCAAAATAGATCTTCCTGTAAAAAAGCTTGTTTGTTCTTCAAAAATTAATTTTGGCATGATGACCTTGAGTCTATTAACTATAACTTTTGAAAATATTTTATATATAGAGTTGCATAGGGCTATAGGACATAAGTCTCCAGGATGTTCCAGACAATCCTTCTTAGGGATAAGTGTGAAGAAGGAATAGTTGATTTCAGCTAGTAAGGATCCACCATTCCTTGACGCTTCAATTGCTCTCCATAAATCTTCCCCTAGTATATCCCAACATTTTTGAAAAAAGAAGACTTGAAACCAGTCAGGGCCTGGAGATTTATCTAGACTCATATTAAAGACCATAGTCCTAACTTCTTCCAAAGTTATTGGTTTATTTAGATTTTTGTTATCTTTTGCAGTGACCAGTTTTGGAATAAATTTGAGCATTCAGGACTGTGCCTCCTTATTAGACCCTTCATAATTATTAAGTAAATTCTTAAAATGAGAGACTATTGTGTCTGCTATTTCAAGTGGGTTTTCTGTGCGTAAACCCTGCGGAGTCAAGATATTAGTAATTTTCTTTAGAGATCGGTCCAGAATAGTTGAATTATGAAAAAACTATGTTCCGATCTCCCTCATCCAACCATTTCTCTCTAGATTTTTGTCTCCAGAAGGTTTCTTCTTTGGATAAAATGGCTTCTTGTTTCATGAGGAGATCTTTTTCTAAAATTTATTTCTCATAATTCATACCATATTTTATAATTTCCTAATTCAGGTTTTTTAGTTTTCCTTCAGTTTCTAGTTTTTCTTTAAAAATATTGTTGAAGTGTTCTCTGTTCCACCTCAAAATATTTTCTTTCAGTAATTTGAGTTTGGAAACGAAAATGAAAATTTTGGACCCAATAAAATTTGCTTGAGTCCACCATGTCTTCATGAATTCCAGGAATCTCGGATCTTGAAACCACATCTTCTCACACTTAAAAGGATTTCTGGGAGGTTTAGATGGTTCTAAAATCTCCAAACAAACAGGGAAATGATTTGATCCTGCAAAGGGTAGAATGGAGGATTGAAAATCCTTATTATAGGAAGAGAGATTACCTACAATAAAGAATCTATCTAGCTTTTCCACAATATAATCTTTATCCTTTCTTCTATTATTCCACTTAAATATTCCATTACTTGATGGAATTTCTAATAAACTAAGTTTGTCAATCCATCTTTTGAATTCTATAGATGAGAGTGGTAGGTGTTCAGTACCCCCTACTTTCTCATCTAAACTCAGAATTGAATTAAAATCACCTCCTAATATAATCGAACTATCTTTGTGCTTTGAAATAACTGTACTTAATTCGTCCCAAACAATTTTTTTCCCTATAAAATTGTTAGGACCATACACATTGATAAGAATGAATTTCATATCTAATTTTAGGCTCTGTATACTGATACACATCCAATTATTATTATGTACCAGATATGTTAGTGTTACTTTCCTTGAGTTCCAAGTAATTCCTAAGCCACCCTAAGCACCATTGCCTCTATGAAGATTGAATCCCACAACCCCAACATCTTACTAAATTTAGCTCCTTCTACCTTATTAATTTTTGTTTCTTGGATTAAAATTATTTCTGAATTAAAATTTTCAAAATATTGTTTAAATAACCTTTTTTTACTAGGAGCATTAAGGCCCCTAGCATTCCAAGATGTTATCCTCATACTGCCTTAGGAAGGCACTTCCCCTTTCCTATGTTAAGAAGCTCATCAATTTTCCTCTGTTCTCTAGCTAGGCCTTCAGTTTCACAAAGTTCCTTCAGAGATATCCTACCCCTTTTTCCTTTAGGCTTTCCATAATTTGAAAAGGTTATACCTTCCTGATTCATTTGTATACCAAGCTCTTGCTGAAAAATACCTGTAATACCCCAAAATTGGCTCATTGCTATTATACCAATTTTGGTCTATTTCTGATAATTTCAAAGTCCTATTCTAATAGGCAATTCTCATTCTGCTATTCGCTACTTGACTTAATTGTCAGATGCAGAAAACCTAAATCTACATTCATCATGTTTATTATTTAATTCCTATAGTATTTACTCATATTAGTCACATTAAACCTATTGATTAATATTTAATTTAATTATTAAGTATTTATACTATAACTAAATTAAATAATATCCTAAGGCTAATGTACTATGGAATTAAATTTATTTAATTTAATAAATATGCCTATCTTAATTAATTAAATGTAATTATTTAATTAAATGGGAAAGGTATTTCTAATTAATTAAAAGAAATTATTTAATTAAATGGAGTACTTACTTCTAAATAATTAAACAAAGTTATTTAATTAAATGGGAAGCCATTCCTAATTAATTAAATGAAGTTATTTAATTAAACAAAAGTGTCTCTAATTAATTAAAGATTATTTAATTAAATAGAAAAAGTAATTATGAGAGCATATCTCATTTTATTAAATTAAATATCTCAACAAAATCTCTCTTCAGTTCAAAAAGGGAAATTTCTAGTTCACTATTGATCAAAAATGAGTTTAAAACAGTTACCTCCTTTTTCTACTCAAATTAAAATAGTTAACTCCTTATTTTACTCAAATTAAGTCTGTTAACTCCCTTTAATTTGGCAATCTCCCTTTATGACTGAACCTCATCTTCAATCCTGACCGTTGATCTGAATTGATCTCAACTGTTGATGGATTCCAGGAGAATCTATTTAAGAGACCCTCCTCTCTTCATTTCAAGGAGGATGAATTGATTTGCTATCGAATTGTTGTTAAAATTCATGCTCATATTTACTTACATTTCTTGCATACATTCTCATTCTTAGTTTAATCTCATTTTAGTTTAATCATGCATATGCTTAATCTAGTTTGCTTCATTTGTTCTTAGATTACATTGCATTTTTCATTTTTTAGATTAATCTATATACTCATTCTTAGCTTAATTCCATTGTCAAATCCTTCGTTCTTAGAGGGTCTGGTTGCCTGCATCTTGATTCTGAGGATCTTAACAGGCAAAATCGCTTTAGATAGAAGGCAACAGGTTGCTTTGCAGGGCAAATTTTGGATGAACAATTCAATGTTCATTCTACGATGAATCCGCAAATAAGGACCATGTTGAAGTATGTGTGTTGAAAATGTACACAAATAGCTTTCTTAGGGATTAGCACAAACTAAGTCACTTGATTGTTCATGCGCAAGGTTGCTTTTGCCCTTGCTCATTATTTTCAGATGTGCTTGAAATCACTTGCTTGCTGTTCTACGTGCCTGTTTATCTGCCTGGTTATGGATCGATCAAAAATTTTGTCAAAATTAGTCGCTGTTGTGAAACTGTTATGTCCTTTCATGCAAAATCATTTTGGTCTCGTGCGAAATCATTTGGCTCTCGTGCGAAACCATTTTTCCCTCACATGAAATTAAAGTTTTGTTGTGCATCGTCGTGCAATCCAGAAACATTCTCGCGCAAAATTAAAAACTGTTACTGATCTTCGCGTGAGACAAAAACATCTTCGTGCGGCCCATAAAACTTCTTCGTGTGACTCATAAAGGTTTTTCACACGAGATTTGGTATCAGCATTTACAATCTGGTTTTGTTCTAGCTATCTGCAGCTTACACGCTATCCTTTTCTGCATCTTTTTTATCACTCTCTGTTTGCAAACAGTCCTGGAACAACACCACTTCGCTTAACTGAAACTTGTGTCTTATACCTTGACTAGTCTCGTCTCATACATAATCTTGGTCCTCATCTTAATGCTTGCCATACTTTGTGCCGTAGTGGTCATAATCTCTAGCTATTCTAGCCTTTAAATCACACCATTTGTGCCTTAGTGAACATCATTCTTGCTACTATCTTGTCCTTCTTGAGACTCAGTTTTAGTATAGTCCTTGTCCAGGTTCTAGCTTCTTGTCCTTTCCTATGACTGTCACAACTAGAAGCAGCAATGTTATTTATCCTAATAACAATAGACGTGGTCACACTAGAGGTCATAATCACGACAGAGGTAGCTTACCTTTCACTATGCAATCTATATCCAGTTTGGCTAGTGAGGCATCTTCACGGTCTTCCTCACCTGCAAGGTCATCTCAAGTTCAACAAACATTTTCCAATTTGCAAAAAATTAGAAATCCTTTTTAGCAAAAGGATACTGAGACAGGTAGGAGTCCTGCATTCTCAAACACAATGTATGACCCTTTCTCCACGGACCCTTTTGAAACACAACGTACAGAAACTGAACAAGTTCCTATAATGACTAATTGTGAACCTGAACGGGGTAGCCATAGTCGATATCAAGAAAAACCTAGGGATGACAAAGAGAAAGAGAAAGAAAATGACACTGATGAAGAACAAGAAGAGGTGGAAATCCTTCCTAAACACATAGCAAGATGTCAAAGAGACAAAAACTTTAAAAAGGTCATGGGAATCCTAATCAACGAAGAGAAAGAAAAGTAATTTCTCAAACTCGCCCAAGAGGGAGCTAAACTGCCCACACATTTCGATGTGGAGACCATTATCACACGTGAAGAAGAAACTGAGACCACTAAACTCCAAAAACAACTAAAAATTATGCAAGACCAATTGGCTCAGATGATGCATGAGAAAGAGAAACCCAAAAAGACATACACATTGGACACTCTTTGTTCATTTCCATTTGACAAAAGTATAAACATGCCGCCTTTCCCAAGAGGTGTAGAATTACCCAAATATGACAAGTACTTTGGTACTACTGATCCCCAAGATCACTTGTGAGAATTTGGTGCTTTGTCTATGGAGTTTATACACAATCAAACGTACCTCATGCATTTATTCCCTAGAAGCCTAGGTGGTCAAGCATTGGAGTGGTTCTCACATTTACCTCTTGGTATCAAGACGTTTGAAGAAATTTCTAATTCATTTGTTTAGCAATATTCTCATAACATTCAACATCCTATAAATATTCGAGATCTATGCAACCTTAAATAGAAGGTTGGTGAGCCTTTTCTCACTTTCCTCCAACAGTGGAGACAGCTTTATACTAAGTACTCCCATAAAATCCTAGAAACGGAGAAGCTCGACATTTTTACTGATAACCTCTCACCTGATTTCAAGTATAGAGTCCAACTACAAGGTCCACGTACCTTTGAAGACATGATTACACAAGCTATCCGTATCGAAGAATTTATGGTCAAGAAAGGTGAGCTCACTCTTCAGAGAGACTCAAAACAAGGTTCCACTTCCAACAAGGATAAAACCAAACATGTCAACAAGAACCAAGAAATTGTACATGATGGGGTTGTTGATAATGTCACACCAAAACCTGCTAAAGCAACATTTAATCTCACAGATTGCTTCAAAGCAGCCAAAAGTGCTGAGAAGCCTCCTCCTGACAATAAAATGTTTGGGAAAAAACTGAGAAACTCATGGGCAACATGACCCAAGTGAGAGTATAAGCCTTTAGGAGAACCTTTGGATGTGGTTTACAAAAGATTGCTACAACACAAGATTATCTCACCAATGGATAACCCTCGTCCCTATGATCCACAACCACATCCACCATGGTGGAATGAGACCTCATTTTGTGAGTATCACCAAAACAAGGGACATAAAACCATCAATTGTATAAACTTACGTCATACAGTCCAGGACATGATTGATGCTGGTGAACTTGTGGTAGATGGACATAACAAAAACTCAGACCACAAGGCATTCAAAGAGCCTTTCCTAGCTTATGAAAAAGGAGAGACTTCGAAACCAGAACCCTACAATAAGGTCAACTATACGTATTCCAATGATGACAATTTCATTTACATGGCTGAACCTGTAGATTTTGAATACTGCGACATTATTACCATAAAGGGGAAGCAAGATAACGATAAACCCAAGACACCATTTGTCTTGAGAGGCCCTACTTCCAATAACATGGATAATGCATCTTCGCAACACTGTGTTAATGCTGTTACTCGCTCTCATGCAAAATTGGTGCTCAAAGGCCCTACACCTCCTACTTCAAATCTTGAACAACATAAGGACAAAGCCCTTGCTGGTCCATCTGGTAAAGGTGCAAAACACACGAAGAACTTGACTGCAATCAGTTATAGTGTTCTAGATCAATTGAAATGAACCAATGCTCACATTTTTATATTTGAGCTACTTAAAATCTCGCCTACTCATAGGCAAATTCTGGACAAAGCCCTCACTGAAGCAAACATTCCTCAAGATCTTGATCTTGAACGATTTCAATCCATGGTAGGTCATCTAGACTCACCTCATCTTATGACCTTCTCCGAGGAGGATGACAACTCATTGAATCACCCACACAATCAGCCTCTACGCATTGATGTTATGATCCACCAGACACATGTTCGTCGGGTACTCATTGACAATGGCGCTAGCCTAAATATTGTTTCTGCGGCTCTGCTTAGACAATTGGATTATTCTGAGGACTCTGTTGATCCTTGATGAAAGATCACTATTAAAGCATACGATGAAGTAGAACAGAAGTCACTAGGTCTTGTGACTTTACCAATTTGCGTCAGTCCTGTTGAAAGGGATGTCACCTGTCAGGTGCTTGACATTCCCTTAGCCTACAACATTCTGTTAGGATGACCATGGATACATGAGATGCACACTGTGCCATCCACATACCACCAATGCATTAAATTCCCATTTCATGGCTCTGAAGTTACTATTCTTGCAACTACTAGCTACACTTGCAATATGCTCAAAGCTACTAATTCTTTCATCCCTGCTAACTGTGAGTCTACTGATTGTCACAACAATAAGATGAAACAAATTGAGAAGTCATTTAAATTGAAAGAAACTTGTATGGGAGAGTACCACATGGAACCAGTGTTATCATTAACATTAATTCTAGAGTCCCCTCGACATTTTGGGAGACCTTTAGTAGCAAAGAAGCCATTCGTGTTGACACCTTAGACCAAGTTTAATGGCTCTTTTGTCAAAGCTACAGTTCTCTTAGAAGATGAAAGCGAAAATAGAGCCATTGCTGCATGGCTTTACAAATAAGAGTCTCCAGTAGACCTAACAGAACAAGCTCGAGAAATCACTCCTAAGAAGTATGGACCTGGTCTTAAGCTTATGAAGCATTTTGGCTACAAGGGAACTAGCCATATTGGGTGCAATAACAATGGTTTAATAGATCCTGTCAGAGCAATAGCTTGAAGCAACAGTGACACAACTAGCCTAGGGTTCAAGAAGGTCCCTTTCCATTTGGGATCCAATAAATTCATACCCATACCTGAGAGTTCATCTAAAAATGAGTCACAATCTAAATCAGGTACTCGAGAGGAAGAATCTGATGATGAGGATTCTTACCCTCATCCTATTCCTTATGATCTTGCTAAATTCTTTGCTGAGCCAGATGACTTTGTGCCATGTGTTAGCACTGTGGATGGTACTAGTGATTCTTCTGAGGAAAATACTAAGCAACTCAAATATCATTCAGAAAAGGGGGAATCTAGTCAGTCATGCCATATTGAGTATTTATGTAAGAATCCAGAGGCTGAAGGAGAGTATGTCCCTATCACTGTTGGGGAGTTCTATAGTCTCTCACCATGTAGCACCGATTCTCATGAATATGAATTTGACAATCTTTCAGAAGCAACTACTGATAAAGACATTGACCAAGTGCATGTCTATGAAAATCAAATCAAAGTGAGTGAAACATCTACGAATAGGTCACAGGGGTCTGATCCAACTAGTGTCTTAGAGTTGTCAATTACTAACGTTCGTACTCTGAGACATTTGAATACACCTGTGGGTGAGGTTGCCGTAGGTCTCGAATTGCTGGTCCATGCATTTAATAACTATATTGTGAACGCAATTGAACCAGCCACTACTCTCTCACTCACACATCTCGAGCTTATAGACTAGAACCCCAATGCATCTAATGAAGTCCCCACATTCTAGAATGACTATACTCTTGCCTGTTACCTAAATGCTATCGAACCTGTAATGTCTTCCACCAATGAGCAGAGCATTAATATGATTAAGGCCGACATCAAATATCTCAGTCACATAATTAAAAAGAAAAAATGCAAGAGGTCTGATGGTGAAAACCACATTGTGGCAGTGTCAGATCCAAAAAAAGTAAAAACAAAAGACGTATTCAAGGGTGAAAACCTCTCTAAGGCACCCACAGATGAGATATTTGATGTCCTTCCTAGTGACTTTCAGGAGAGATCATTAGTGTTAATAGAGCCAACACGGCCGATTAACTTGGGCAAAAAAGAACATCCTCATGTGATACATCTGGCTCAGTCATTGTCAACTGAAGAAAAGGAACAATTCATTGCCTTTTTCAAGGGAAAGAAAATAAATTTTTCCTGGACATATTCTGACATGCCAGGATTGGATCCTAATCTTATTATGCATCACTTGTCCATAACACCAGGCATAAAACCAATTAAACAGAAGCTTCGAAAGAAGAATCCTCATGTTGCAATACTAGTCAAAGCCGAATTGGAGAAACTTCTGAAGGCTGGTTTCATTAGTACGATTGATTATGCTAAATGGATATCCAATATTGTCCCTGTGTCCAAGCATGATAAGTCTATCAAAGTTTGTACAGACTTCCGTGATATTAACTTGGCATGTCCTAAAGATGATTTTCTACTCCCTAATATTGATATGATCATGGACATGACGGCTGGTTATGAGATGTACTCACTTATGGATGGTTTTTCTGGATACAATCAGATAAAAATTGTGCCAGAAGATCAAGAGAAAATAGCTTTCATATGTGCATGGGGAACCTTTTGTTAGAATGTGATGCCATTTGGTTTAAAGAATGCTGGAGCTACATATCAGCGGGCTGTTACTACAATTTTCCATGACATGATGCATAGAACTATGGAGGACTATGTTGATGATACTTTGGTCAAAAGCGCTAAACGCAATACTCATTTGCAAGATTTGGGACCAATCCTAGATTGTATGGAAAAGTTTAGTCTTCGGCTCAATCCTAAGAAATGCGCATTTGGTGTCACATCAGGAAAACTATTAGGATATGTTATTTTTGCAAAAGGAATTGAAGTAGATCCAGAAAAAGTACAAGCAATAATGGACATGCCACCACCTTGAAACATCAGTTAGATGAGAGGACTACAGGGAAGGCTTCAATCTATTCGCAAATTTATTTCACAATTGGCAGATAAATCACAACCCTTCACAAAGACCTTACATAAGGGTGTGAAATTCAATTGGAGCAAGGATTGTGAGCAAAGCTTAACATAGATTAAACAATATCTTGTCAATCCACTAATCCTAATGCCTCCTATGCATGGGAAGCCTTTTCTTTTATACATTTCAGCCACTAAAACATCTTTGGGAATCCTGTTGGCTCAGGAAGACAATGATAACAAAGAAAGAGCTATTTATTACTTGAGTCGAACATTGGTTTCTTATGAGAAAAACTACAGTATTATTGAGAAAGCTTGCTTGGCAGTTGTCTTTGCTTCCCAAAAGTTGAGACACTACATGCTTGCCCACACTACACGGCTTGTGGCTAAAATAGATCCATTAAAGTATTTGCTCAGTAAGGAAGCTCTCACATGAAGATTGGCTAAATGGATCATGATACTAAGTGAGTTTGACATCCAATATGTTGAATGCAAAGCTATAAAGGGATAGGCAATTGCAGACCAGCTAGTTGAGGCACCCATACAGAGCCTTCTACCAATAAACATTGATTTTCTAGATGAGTCAATTCTAACACTCACTCACCATACATGGGTTATGTTCTTCAATGGATCCTTCACACAACAAGGATCGGGTGTTGGATTACTTTTCATCACACCACAGAAATACTCATTGCCCAAAGCGTACAAGATTTTGTTTCCTTCTACAAATAACATTGCTGAATATGAAGCTTTGATCAATGGTATGAAAATTGTAGCTAAATGGAGAGTAGATCAGTTGGATATCTTCGATGACTCTCAGCTTGTCATCAACCAAGTAAATGATGTGTATCAAACAAAGGATGAAAAACTAATTCCTTACAAACGCATGGTTGATGACTTGACAAAATATTTTGCACACATCACCTTCCAACAAGTTCCACGTGCAAATAATAAAGTGGCTGACGCCATGGCCACTCTGGCCTCCCTTCTCCAAATGCCAAAAAATGATCTACGACATGAGTTCTTGGTGGAAGCGTTACACTACCCAGCCTATGACACACCTGATTTCAAGATGATCTATTCTATTATAGGACAAGAATCATCTTGCTACCATCACATCTATTTCTACCTTCGTAATCAAACCATTCTGAAAGGTCTAACCCAGAATGAGAAACGTTACCTAATCTGTAACGCTTCACATTATGTCATTATGGCTAACGATCTGTATAGGAGAGGTCTCGACGGAACACTCCTTAGGTGTTTAGAACCCAACGAGTCCAAATGTGCACTAATTGATGTTCATGAAGGCATTTGCAAATCTCATTCCAATTGCCTAACACTAGCTCACAAACTCCTTCGTGCTAGTTACTATTGGCCTAAAATGGAGCAAGAAGCTATTAAATATGCTAGGTCTTGCAAACAGTGTCAACTACATGGGAATCTCATTCACGCTCCAGCTAGAGAGTTGATTCCCTCTACTACAACATGGCCATTTCAACAATGGGCCTTTAACTTGGTGGGACAGATTCACCCAACCTCTTCTAATGGACATAAGTTCATTATCACCGCTACAGATTATTTCATGAAATGGGTAGAGGCAGTCCCTCTCACAATTGCTGATGGCAAAACTATAGTGCTTTTTATCACAAACTACATCATCTGTAGATATGATATACCATCCTCAATCATTACTGATAATGGAGGACAATTCAAAAATAAAGACCTTAAGGAACTGTGCAAGAAATTCAAATTACACAACATTGGTCTTCCATTTATTACCCCCAGGGTAATGGCCAAGCTGAGGCATCCAATAAGGCGATCCTCAAAATTCTTCATCAAATAGTCAGTAAGTCAGGGTGAGACTGGCATCTCCAGATCAATCCAACCCTGTGGGCATATAGAACAAGCATTAGAACTCCAACGGGCATGACTCCTTTTGCGTTGGTATATGGGGCGGATGCTGTGCTTCTGATAGAGGTCGAGATTCCTACCTTGAGAATCTCTATGAAAGGTCTTATCATAGATGATGACTATAGGATAGCCCAGCTTCAAGAGCTTGTGTTGTTGGATGAACGATGACAAGTGGCCTGTGATCATCTACGAGCATATCAATAAAGAATGGCATGAAGCTACAATAGGAAAATTAGGCCATGTGACTTCCAGCTGGGTGATCTTGTCCTAAGAAAGAATCCTAAGAATCAACAACAATGAATCCAAAAGGGAAAGTTTGAACCAAACTGGCTAGGTCCTTACATCATTACTGCAGTATATGGATCTGGCGCCTATCACCTTTCCACAACCGAAGGAGAAGTGCTTAAAGAGCCTATGAACACTCTCCATCTGAAGCGGTTTTACTGTTGATTCAATCTCAACAAACTTTTTGTACATATATAAATGTCCTGAAAAAAAAAATCCTAAAAATTAGAAAAATTCCTTAAAAAAATTGTTACCCTGGTGAAAACCTAGCAATAGGTGCCTTCGTAACACAAAAAAAATAAATAAATAAATAAAATCCTGCCAAGAAGGTGAAAACCTGGTAAACAGGCACCTCTTGTTAGTCACTTTCATGCTTTCTCTTTCCTACTTTTCCTGCTCATGTATCCATGGATTGAGTCTTGTCATAGCTTAGGGGCATTCCCCCCTTAGTGTCACTCTTTTTCGAGATTCTCCTCATAGAATTTTGTACGCAACAGTCACCAGTCGTTCTGACTACGTCTGCCTACTGTCACCAGTGTCACTCTTTTTGAGATTCTCCTCATAGAATCTTATACGCGACAATCACCAGTCATTCTAACTGCGTCTACCTACTATCGCCAGTTTCACTCTTTTTTGAGATTCTCCTCATAGAATCTCGTACGCGAAAATCATCAATCATTCTGAATGTGTCTGCCTACGGTCGCCAGTGTCACTCTTTTCGAGATTCTCCTCATAGAATCTCTTTCGCAACGATCACCAATTGTTTCAGCTGTGTCTACCTACCATTGCTCGGGTCATGTCTCAAGATTCCTTTATGGAAGATCTCTTTTGCGTCAGTCACCAGTCATCCTGGCTGTGTCTGTCTACTGTTGCTTAGTCCTTCTTAGGTTCTTCATTGTAAAGATTCCTCTTTGACCTCATTCACCAGTCGTTCTGACTGTGTCTGCCTACTGTTGTCACCCTACTGAAGAGATTTCTTTCTTACATATTATGGACATTGACACTTGACATCAATCTCGAAAACATTAAACTCAATGATATACTTGTTTGGATATGCTGAGCATTTTCTTTGTTTTCTTTGTTTTGCTTTATCATATCTCCTTGAGTAACTCGATGATGTCATCTTTGACTAGAGAAGTAATGAATGGGGGCATGATCTTTTTCTTTGCTTTTTGTTTGTGGTTTAGTTCTAATAAGTTGATCTATTCCTATAAGAGGGGTGTCCACTATAAGAGCCTCCATCTTGTATTGGATGGTCATGTGTACCTCGACTCCTTTTATACAGATACATCAATGGCATTGGTTCTTCTCCTTGTTTGTTGGCATGAACTCTTCATGCTACAGTAAATATTGATACTCATCCTATTAAGTGAACGTACGGATCACTGCGAGTATATCTAGCACACTTCTGTCTCAGGTTACGAATGCAAGGGTCATTGCGGACAGAATGAATACTGAATACTTAGCATAAGAGGAATCTCCCATGTGTTTGGTGTGCCTGTCATGCAAGCAACATTTAGGTCATCATAGCATTCATGCTTTGATGCTTATATTAACTTGCTACATTAAAAGGGACAAATGTTCTGGTCATTCTGGCTTCTTGTGCCTCGAATGCTTACATTTAATCTCGACATCCCAATAATGTATGTTATATTCATATTTTTATGATTGCAATGTCAGTGGAAATTGTATAACATACGAGCTTTATTTTATATCCAATGATGATAAATCATCAAGGCTTGGTAACTAGACCTAGGGTTGCATTTAACATAGTCTTGCATAATTCATTTGCATTAGCACGTGATTCGATGGTAATCTTGTTCATACTCCACTTGCATCAGATTCTTCTATGGCTGCACAAGCATTTGGTTCCTCAATTCTCGCTCCTCAATGGAATATCTGTGACTGTCAAACAAAAAAAATACACAACACTACGTCAGATGTCAGTTCATACATATGCGTTCTATCTAAACATACATCTCATGTACATCAGAGCAAAACAAAATAGACAATGACATGTACACAGGAATACTCGGCTCAAAATCTCGTATATATATATATATATATATATATCAAAGAATGGGTCAGTACAAAAATGGGCCCTACTCGAGTGCAATCGATAAAAAATGATACATGTGGTGTTGGCACACCAATCGATACATAGCCAGAGATCAAAATAAAAATGCAGGCACATAGCGTCTAACTCTGTCCTGAACTCTCACCTCCAGGAAAAGCAAGAGGAGCAGGGGTAGCAGGTGGCGGAGGTGGTGATGGCATATCTGGCCTGACAGGAGGTTGTGCACCTCCAGACTCTCGTGCATACTGAGAGAATCGCTACACTTGCAATGTCTCATTCGGTACGGCGCT
This sequence comes from Cupressus sempervirens, assembly GCA_028749045.1. NCBI lineage: Eukaryota > Viridiplantae > Streptophyta > Pinopsida > Cupressales > Cupressaceae > Cupressus > Cupressus sempervirens. The sequence goes on along the minus strand of CM053790.1, from coordinate 193,495,540 downwards.
GGTGTATGCAGCATAATAATATGTAGCTTGAGTAGACTGGAAGCAGATCTCATCCTATGCCAACTCTAGCCTATGCTCTGCAACCTCCACGCACTCTCTCTGACGATCTGTCTCTCGCTATCGCTCTACTAGCTGCGCATCCCTGACTGCCAATGCAATCTGCAACTCTCCCAACTATCAAGAGGCTACACAAACCCGCTCTCGATACTTCCGTACCGCATCATGTACCCTACTCATCGGCTGATCCAGCATATCCTCATCAATCATCTTTGGCGGAGGTACCTGTGGCTGTGGAGGCACCTGCTACTGTGGGACCTCCTGCAGAGGGGCCTGCTCCTCTATCCTCTGCCTCCTCCACTGACTATGTCCTGCCCCACTACCCCCAGCACCTAGGTTTGATCCCATCTGACGTGGAGGAATAGGTATCTGCTGTACCTGATGCTGGACCTGTGGTGGCATCTGTGGCTATGCCTGCTACTGCTGGGGCACCTGTCTCTGTCCCTGTACCTGCCCTGCCATCCCTAGTGGATCCGTGAAGTGTGGAAATGGATGGCTCATCAAAAATGCCTGATATGCAGGCATCATCTTGGCATCTACTACCTCTGGTAGATAGTCCCACTAAATGGTAGCCAAACTGCGGATATCTATCATGGATCATCCTAGATCCATCTGTGGAGGCCATCCCTGCTCAATATCCTTATGCACCCTGGCATAGGCACAGTACTCAGCTGAAATGTCTTGTGGTCAACCATACTGCCGCCACACTCGTGAGATCATGAATCTCTCTATAACGGATGTCGTCCTGCCTGCCAGCGATCAAGAACTAACCATTCAAGGTAACTCTCTCAAGGCATCATCCCAGTCCTCTATCTCTCTCTAGGGTCACCATATAATAGACACCAAGCCATCAAGATGAGTCTTCTAGTGCTCAGTCTTACCCAGGTGGGCCTGGGTAATATGCCCTTGATATCTACAGATGTAGGGCTCCATGGGCTCCCGAGAATCCTCAAAAATTGGCCTACACACAGGGAGATGCTCCCAGACCCAGATCTGTAGCACGTAAACACCTGCTGCCATGGTCTTCTTCTCGTGGAAGAAAACCTCATGCATCTCATGAAAAAGATGGGCCAACATGCACTGACCCCACCCAAAGATCTCAGGTGCCCCAATTATCCTACGGAGCATGAAACCCCATCCACACTCCAATCCATGCTGTCCCCTATCAGGACATAGGAAGCAGTTCAAGAAAATACCCAACATAGATGCCAACTTGTGTGTAGGTCCATAGGTATGCATCAGCTCATCCCAGCTGATGGCTCTACCTCTCGGTAGCTCTCTCCAGAATACAATGGAAAGTGCCTATGTCCCTAATCGAGGCACTATATCATAGATCACTCGAGCACCGTGAAATGGGATCCTCAGTATCCTCCAGATATCCTCCGAGTAATCGTCATCTCACCCATCGGCAAATAAAATGTGTTCATCTCCGAATGGAAACGCACTACCAATGCAGTGAGAAGGCCGTGATTCACCATCATGGCTAGAATCCGGCATAGTGAAGACAAATCCAATCAGGCAATGTGTGCCCAATCTGTGTCATCCAAACTCTACAATAACTCTCCATATGGAAGATAATGAGATCTGAATGACACATCCCCAAATACCTCCTGCACGCACAAAAAAAAAATTGACAAACAAACAATCAATATCAAGTCGAAATGACGCATCAAAACAAAATAAAATGCAAATTCTAAATGCAAAAATCACAAAACTGGCACAAAATTTCGCGTGAGACTCGTGAAATCTCGCGCGAAGACATACAATTTCATGCAAAATAGTTCTTTCTTCGCGCGAAGAATCTAGCCTTCATGCAAAAAAAGATCTCCTCATGCGAAGATAGATCTTCTCGCGCGAGAAAAGAGCTTCTCATGTGAAACACGAATTGCCTCGCGCGAAGAATCTCCACCCTCGCGCGAAAGCAAAATCACCTCGCGCGAAGATACTCTGGCCGCACGCGAAGAAACAACGTTTCTTCATGCAAAGAAAGAAAATCTTCGAGCGAGAAGAGACTGGTTTCATGGGAAGAAAGATTTCACAAACCTAAAACATGCTAAAAATGTGCATAAATGACCTCGAAATGCATGACAAAAAAAGTACGAAGATAGGAAATCGATGACTCACCGGTGGTCCGTACTCTGCTGGCCAGCTATGTCATCTGGAGTGCTTGAAATGATGATATCTCAGGTTCACTGCCATGTCTCTATCATAACTCAAAATCACTACAAGACAAAAACACAAATGAATTGAAAATGACCCTTCGAGCCCTTATATAGGTGTTGACCAAATTTTTCAAAGTGCTAGGATTTGTGCAAAAATTGCACCCTTGGCTAATTGGACCATTCTGGATCCATTTTCGAGATCAAATTCAAAATTTGACACACCTAAGAGCCTTAAAAATGCATTTTAAAATTTTGGGGACCGACATGATGGAACGCTTGTGCAGCGCAAATCTTTCTGATACTTTATGATTCTTGGAATCCTTTCAACTTTACATTCTCCATATTTTCAAAATTCATTTTGAAAATAGTCAACTTAAGTCAACTATGGCTGACTCTGGTCAACTTTTGGTCAAACTCATTGCGACTTCGCAATCATTTCAAATCAACCCAATCTTTAGATTGTTCTTATCTCTTCTAGATTCTGCTGACATGATATACTACTTCAATCATATTTCTGGTGTGTCATTTTTCAATTTCGCTCCCGAGGGGGTAGAATGATTACATCATTGAATACTTAATGCTCGGGGCATCTTGTTCCCTTTTATGTGGCATCTTTGCCATCTATCACTTGGGGCATCTAATCACTCGGGGAATCTTGTTCCTTTCTATTTGGCATCTTTGCTATCTATCCTGTCTTTTCATCAATTGATCAACCTTATAACAACTCTTCTCAGAGTTCGATGGACAGGTATTGGGATAGTCTAAACCTCGACTCTTGAGGATCAAGCCTCGTTCTGGGGATGATTCTATGACTCATGATGGGACCTTGTTATCTTTTATCAATCTCGGGTATCTAGGTGTTCTATCTGGATCCTTGAAGGTTAAGCTCCATTCTGGAGATAATCTTCTAAATGCTATTATTCTGAGGTATCTAGGTGTTCTATCTGGATCCTTGAAGGTTAAGCTCCGTTCTGGAGATAATCTTCTAAATGCTATTACTCTTGGGTATCTAGGTGTTCTATCTAGATCCTTGAAGGTTAAGCTCTGTTCTGGAGATAATCTTCTAAATGCTATCAATTTCAAGTATCTAGACGTTTTGTATGGATCCTTAAAGATTACAATTCATTCTGGAGGTAGTCTTTTAAATACTATCACTATTAGGTATCTAAGTGTTCTACTCAGATCCCTTAGGATTAAGCTTTGTTCTAGAGATGGTCCTTAAAAAGCTTATCAATTGGTCTCTGTATCATCACCTTCAGAACCAATCTCATCTTTGCATCATGCTTTCTAATTTTCTTTGAATTGAACATGTTGCTTGCACATTCATTCAAAGAGGGGCAAAATGTAATACCCCAAAATTGGCTCATTGTTATTATACCAATTTTGGTCTATTTTTGATAATTTCAAAGTCCTATTCTAATAGGCAATTCTCATTCTGCTATTCGCTACTTGACTTAATTGTCAAATGCAGAAAACCTAAATCTACATTCATCATGTTTATTATTTAATTCCTATAGTATTTACTCATATTAGTCACATTAAACCTATTGATTAATATTTAATTTAATTATTAAGTATTTATACTTTAATTAAATTAAATTATATCCTAAGGCTAATGTACTATGGAATTAAATTTATTTAATTTAATAAATACGCCTATCTTAATTAATTAAATGTAATTATTTAATTAAATGGGAAAGGTATTTCTAATTAATTAAAAGAAATTATTTAATTAAATGGAGTACTTACTTCTAAATAATTAAACAAAGTTATTTAATTAAATGGGAAGCCATTCCTAATTAATTAAATGAAGTTATTTAATTAAACAAAAGTGTCTCTAATTAATTAAAGATTATTTAATTAAATAGAAAAAGTAATTATGAGAGCATATCTCATTTTATTAAATTGAATATCTCAACAAAATCTCTCTTAAGTTCAAAAAGGGAAATTTCCAATTCACTATTGATCAAAAATGAGTTAAAAACAGTTAACTCCTTTTTCTACTCAAATTAAAACAGTTAACTCCTTATTTTACTTAAATTAAGTCTGTTAACTCCCTTTAATTTGGGAATCTCCCTTTATGACTGAACCTCGTCTTCAATCCTGACTGTTGATCTGAATCAATCTCAACTGTTGATGGATTCCAGGAGAGTCTATTTAAGAGACCCTCCTCTCTTCATTTCAAGGAGGATGAATTGATTTGCTATCAAATTGTTGTTAAAATTCATGCTCATATTTACTTACATTTCTTGCATACATTCTCATTCTTAGTTTAATCTCATTCTAGTTTAATCATGCATATGCTTAATCTAGTTTGCTTCATTTGTTCTTAGATTACATTGCATCTTTCATTTTTTAGATTAATCTGTATACTCATTCTTAGCTTAATTCCATTGTCAAATCCTTCGTTCTTAGAGGGTCTGGTTGCCTGCACCTCGATTCTGAGGATCTTAACAGGCAAAATCCTTTTAGATAGAAGGCAACAGGTCACTTTGCAGGGCAAATTTCGAATGAATAATTCAATGTTCATTCCATGATGAATCCGCAAATAAGGACCATGTTGAACTGTGTGTGTTAGCATAGGCTGCATTTTCACATATAAAATACCCAGTTCTTGTACTGTTAATGCAACACCTTCCTCTGTTCTGTCAAACTCGTCCATTTCCAATTCCTTGCAAATCTAATTCCCGAGACTGTCCTCCTCAAATTCTTTATTCTCTATTTCTGTCGACTCTCCCATGTTTGTCCTATCCATTTCCTACTTGCCTTTTGATTTAATCCCACTCTATTTGTCTTGCTTCATTACACTATCCTTCATCTGGATCTCTATGATATCCCTTTGGAGATCCTCAGCTGTATAGTCATCTCCTCCCAATTTGATAATTTTTTGTATCATCTCCTCTTTTTGAGATGTAGTACTCTTATCTAGGTTATCAAAGTTAAAGACTTGAATGAGCTCCTCTGCTAACTGCTCAAGCCTATTATCTTCAAACTCTAACACTTCAGTCTCTGGTGTAAATTCTAGATCCTCATTTAAAAAGTTTTGAATGTATTTTGCAATCGAGGCTTCTGGACTCTTGCCATCAATCCATGTTTGTGACTGAATCTCCATTGGGCTGAAAGGCGAGGAGGGATGCCCATATGGAGTTTGCCAAAATTTTGAAGTTCTTCTAGTTCCATCAAGTATCGGAGTGGTTAACTCTACTTTAGGGAGTATTTTAGTATTTAACTACTGATGATCCTATTTTTTTGTTCTTGAAACTACTTTTTCTATCCTACCCTTGGGTGAAGAAAAAAGCATGTTATTTTTTGCTTCATCTATGTCTTGATGCTTCACTAATTCTGCAGTGCTATTTTGTATCTCTTCTTGTCACTCATTTTCCTTATTCTCTTCAAGCTCCTTCTGATACATATGTGCAGAAGACCCCTTTATAGTTTCTATTTCCCAATGACTCTCTTCATTTCCATCTTCCATATTACTACTTCCTTTGTACTCTGCAAGAACCTCATGTATTTCTGTGTCTTGCTTTGGATCTTGGTTTATGATTATTGTGGACATTGTTACACTCCTTTTTGGAGAATCTTTGTCTCTAATTACCAACTATTTTGTTGATGGATTAGACTTATAATTCTCCTTGTCATGTTCCACTGCATCCTTTTTCTTTTTTCCTCTCTGTCTCTTAGAGCGATTTCCCTCCAACCCCAGATCTGAGTCCTTTTTAGGAGTAGAAACTATAACAGATTTAAGGCTTCTGTTATTAGGTAAAACCTTGTCTAAAACTCTATGAGTTGTCCTTTCTTTCTGATTGACCTGATTTTGGAATCTTGTTGGAGTGATCTAATCTTCCAATATTTTTTTCTTCATTTCTCTCAACCAAGAAAATTGACTGCTGAGATCTGAGGTAAGGGGGAGGATCTTGGGCATGATTTTATGAAATTCATCAAATCTTAAAATGTCAACTATTTTCTTTTTATCTATCTAAAACTTGATATCATAAGATGTTTTACTAGTTATAAATTTTTTATTAAATTCCAATGGATGATTATACTTCATACTAATTAACACATTGACATTGTTACAGCAGTAGAAAGAAGCATCAATACCTCTAACCTCTCCTACCTCTGAACCTATGGCTTTAATAATATCTTCATGACAAAGCTCCGAAGGGAGGGATGGCAGGACAAACCAAGAGGGCAACTTGCAATCTAAATTTTCTAATTTAAAATTATGTGACCAATCTATAAATTTAACACAATGACCATTAAAAAAATAGTTAGACCATAATAAAAACTCTTTTTTGATAGACTCATCTAAACATTGCAAAAAAAGTGTGTTATCTGAGAAAGTGGAAATACTTACCTAGTTCTCGCAAGACTCCTCCAGCCAGTCGAGCAACAGAGGGAAATCTTCCTATGGACCATTCCATATAGCAAAAATGTCTTTCTTTAAGCATTTGTCCCATGAGGATTCGATAGCTATGCTTAAAATTTTGACAGGTTCATCCTTTGCATAGTGCAGAGATGATCTAGGAGATGGGCTAGGGTTCACTAGATAACATGATTTATGGATTCTACGATGAGGGGGGATGTAGGATCCTGGAGAGATAGATTTGGGAGAAAAAATTCATGTCTAGGGTGAAACTGGTTGAGTTGGATCCGAAACCATAGCCTTGTATCACTCTGAGTGAGCATATCTCATTAAATTAAAAATACGAATTTGATTATCTAGTTGATCTACTAAAAATATCTGGTGAATTAGATTTTTGTATACCTCAGAGCTGATCGGAGAGTTCTACGGAGGAGGATTTTGGACATAAATCTCATGGTCTTTATTGCCCCTGTAACATCTCTGGCTGCGAGGTTCCTCTACATCATTTTTAAAAATATCAAATCTATTTGTTGTGTTTACTAAATATCTCTGATCATATGTGCTTTGTGGTTTCTTTTGCTACCAAATCGGCCTGAGTCCTCTTGTGTTTCCATGTTTTTGCAAGAATTTTCGTCGAGACTTTGGGGGTAGGGAAGGGTTCGATTTTTTCGCAAAAGCAGAGCAGAGCGCCATTTTTTTTTTTTTTAGTAGTTAGGATTAGTATTTCCTTATATTTTGAAATTTAAATCTAATTTAATTTTTTAAATTATAATAAAAGTTATATAATAATAATAAAAGTTATAAAAATTAAAATAAAAGTTATAAGCTTGCCTACGAGTAAACGCACCTCTTGATTGTACATATGTCAACAACACAGGAGTTAGTACACCAATTAAGCACATGGTGTCTAAAACATGATGACTCATCTAGAAGGTTGGAATAGACTCGTTCTTAGTTGTCAACACCTTATGGTTGTTTCTAGAGACATTCTAGTTGCTTCCTAAGAGTTCTTTATATTCAGGCACTCCTAGAAGCCTAGGGAGAGTGTTTGGAGAACATTTTTGGAGGACTCAAGAACGTGGGAGAAGGAAGGAGCTTGCTCTGTAGTTTTTGAGGAGAAGCAAATTAGCATTAGAATCTGGGTAGACTCTTGTGATTTTTTCCATGATATTTTCGCTTCTCGCACTTCCTGTCTTCTTTGTGTCTTCTGAATACTTTTTGAGGATTCTATGTGTGATTGTTCCAATTATTTCAATCTAGTCTTGGATATTTAATTCTTATGTGAGGAAAATCCTCATGCATAGATCTGAGAAATACATGGGATTAGGGTTTTAAATGCTTTGATCAAAACCTATTAGAAGGATGAAATAGGTAAATCTGAAGAATAATCATGATAGGAAAATTCTTAGTCTAAAAATAATTAAAAATTTAGGCGGCCTTTTTGTATATTTTGTTTTATTGAAGAAAAATGTTTTGTATATATATATATATATATATATATATATATACAAATCTGAAGAAAATGTTATTAGAAAATGTTTATATAAAAATTATATATATTAAGCGCTGCATCTTAAAATTTTAATGGGAGCGCATTATGAAAACATTTATTAAAAACGTTAAAAAAAAAAAAATTTGCAAAGTTAAAGGGGCAGGGAGGGACGAACCTGTACCCCCACCCCATTATGAATATGGTAGAGGTCGGCATTATTGCTTCTGCAGACTCTGCAACGGCATGCTATTGTAGGTCTGCGTCAGCAAGCCTGCACGACACTGCCACTACAAAGGACAGTGACCAATTCGTGGCGCATTGCATTACGATTTTAATATTGGTATTAATGGAATTGAATTTTTATATTTCAATTTTTACAATGTTCTAAAAATGTTTCTTTTAAAATATTATTATAATTATATATATATATATATATATATTTATTTATTTATTTATTTATTTATTTATTTATTTATTTATTTATTTATATATAAGTATATATGTATATATGCTATTAATAATAAATAATTATTATATTTAAAATGATTTGAATTAAGAGACCATTCTTTAAAAATGATAAACTATTTTATAATAACATAGTCTAAATAGGTTCAATTTAATTATTTTAATTGATTTGTATTATGAGGAAAAGAGAATAATAAAAAGAATTAATGAATTCTCATTTACTATTTAAATTTGATGGGGGTCCTTTTCCAATACCGTTTATATAAACAATATATCATTAGAATAATCGATAAATCAATTTTAGAGCTATGGGAAATCGTAAACAAGTACATGGGTTAGATAACAATGTACGAATTTCTCCACTTGATATTTAAATTTGAAAACAAAAATTGAGACCTCCACATTTTATTCAACTATGGAATTTTAGCAAACCAAAACATGTGCTTGCATTGTGTTTTCTTTATGCTATCTATTTGGAGTTTTTGGGTTGACTAGTGTTGACCAGTATAGGATGTCTACCAGAGGCTTGGGGGTTATGATTGTGATGTCATGATGATGTCTTGATCTCGATTCTTTATAAACCCAACCATGGTTATGTGATGGAATGCTCTATGAAATGTTTGTATTTACTGATTGTTATTGTTTTTCAGTCTTCTTGAGTGAAGCTGAGATTCTTATGTATGAGAGACTTGACCTAATCATTTTTGAGTCATCGATTAGTTATCCTTGGATTACTTTCCAGTCACCATTATGGGATTGAAATGTTGATTTATAATGTCATGTTGTGACATGTTTTGACTCAACCATTTTGGAGTCTTTGATCAATATGATTTTGAGATATATTGGTTATTGAGAACTAATGGATACTTTTGATTATCAGTGATACCTTCAGTTGCCAATAGAGAACTGTTGTGGTCATGATTATCTATGGATGTTTTTTAGTTGCTCATGGAGATTTGATGCTTTTATTATGGATATTTGATGTTCCTCTTATTGTGGATTATCTTTTGGTTTTCTTTCTAGTCACTTGTATAGGACTGGGGTGATTATGAGATTTATGATTCCATGAGCTTAGGGTAGGTTATCTGCTTGTAGTATCAGGAAGTGGCTTGCAATGGGGGTCGGGGCCCTAAGTGGCTGCCAGGGTAACTCATTGTAAGTTGTTTTAATAAGTGAAAACATTCTCACCTAATACTGACTAAATGAACCAAATAGGATAATTTTTTTGTTCTCGCCCATGCCTCAAGTGCTAGTACAGACTAGGATGGGAGTAGAGAGAAGGCTTGGTTGCGACCTTGCATTCCATAGTATGCCTTGTCAGTATGAGAGGATACTAGTGGCTGCATAAGGATCAGTAGGGACCTTGGAGTCCTAAGCTAACTACCAGGGTAACTTCTACATGATTATGCGATGACACTTGCCCGCTTACAGAATAGGTTTCCTACATGTCATTGTGTGCCTCTGGGATTAGATGTCAGTTTTGTGATTGAAACCTTTGAGTTAGTATACTTTTAGGATTCATGTACTTAGAGAGTATTTATACTTTGTGATTGCTAACCTATTTGGGACTTGAGATTATCTCCTCAGCATGGTGGGAGTGGACCACTTAGGTTCCATGCGGTCAGGTGATAGTGTTTTTCCACTCTTATCATTTGAGATCCGTTAGAGGCATTGTGGCTGATGCATTCTTTATGATGGTGGATATGTATCCTTTCATTGATGACTAGTATATGTTAGATGATGTTATCTTATGCTTATATTTGCATGATAGATTACTTTCTGTATATGATGTAGTATGTATAGGTGTGACATTCCTACTATGTTAATACCGATGATCTCTTCGGTGATTTGGAATGTTATGCATGGAGGGATGGCTAGGACCCACAATGGTCTAATGATGCTATTTATGGTTGGGAGGAACTATGCACATAGTTTATTATGTTTGATCTTTATGATGGATGTCTATATCTTCTATGATGATGTATCATGTATGACATGTGATTACCTTTACTTTGTTGCATCATGGTTTAGAATAGGATGATGTACCTTATTTCACATATGTATATTCTTTTAAGACTTTCATACCCTATGACATGTATAGTGGATGATTGAGCATTTAAAAATGTATTGTATAGACATTGGACTTATCATTATTATTTCATGTGGATGTTGTATTAGATGTAATTCTACATTAAGGGATCCTTTGAGAATATAACCTGTTATGTTTACATTTAGATGGTTATTGCTATTGCTTTCGTTACTATGTATAAGTTGTAAATGGAATTACTTTTATGTAAAAAGAAAAAAAATGCTACCAAACTTATTAAAATTTTGGGTTAATTCTTTGGATCCCTTGGCGGGGCGCTATAAGGTGAGAGAGATTTGGTAGTTGGCAACTTTGTACTGGCCAATACTACAAGTTTCAACATCACTCAAGATGGCATCGCAAAATCAAAATAGAGTATGATCTCCAAAAAGTGAGAGAGGTTATTGTAGGTCTCCACAACATGGTCCTATAGGAACTAGAATTGCATCCATACCTTGCACAAGCTCTAAGATATGCCCCATCAAAGATCGCAGCCCTATGGCATTTAGTGACCTTTAGGGGCATTCTGGTTTGGTGTGCCCAAGAACATTCAAGCACTCAACAGGATGTGACAAGGTTGGGGATAGGGTTTACCTAGCCACCCAGAGCTAATAGAACAAATAGTTTGATCTCATGACCCTTTTTCCAATAAGTTGCAAATTTGAGCAACTTTTACAACTTTCAACAATGCAACTTTGCACAAAAAAGCAATTTTTACATTTTTCACTTGATTCCAATTCTATGACATGGAAAAGGTTCAGCAATAGTAAAATGACTTATTTCCAAATGCTCATCCCTTCACCAATTCCCAAACTCCTATAAAGTTGTTAGCATTTTTGCAATTTTGCTTTGACAACTTTTGCATTTTTTTACAATTTTTGACATCTTAACTCCTAGATGCCTAAAACTTAACCTAATGACCCTATGGACCTTTATAACCTTCTAAGAAACCCAGCCACTCCTAGGAATCCCCAGTCACAAGGAAAACCTATCACAAAGACAACTAATCACTAGTTGCTCTTAAGGGCATAACAAGACTTATTTGACACAAAATCCCACAAATAAAAATAACAACTAGGGGTGACTTCCAAGCATGGAAAGGGTCTATTTAGGTCCAAACTAACATGAATCCAATATTAGATTCAAACTATGCAACTTTCATTGGCTAGTTGCTTCACAAACTCAAGACTAGGCTTGTAGCCTTAAACATGAAAAATCACAAACATCTCCTCACAACCCAAAGAAAATAATCACTAATTTGGATACCCTTTTCAGTTTTATAGAACATACTAAAGCCTTTGGATCTCAAGAGAAGTATGCATGAACTAAGTTTTTTAAGGCTCACTTAGGAATGTAGGCAATTGTGATCCATTAACAAAGGAAGTACCCTACCCCGTGATAAAAACTTCAATCCAAAAATTGGAACATGAGGGGGATCATGTGAAATGATTACATACCAATTTTCAAGCGTCAAAACCTTCTTTGTAGTGAGTTATAGAAGATGTTGCTACAAATTTCTAGCATGCACATGGATCTTGCATGCCTAGGGCATCAAGTTTTTCTCTCTAGCCTCATATTTTGACCTAAAACCAAAAGGAACATTAAACACATTTTCCTAACTTAGATTCAAGGGTCGTTAATTTCCCATGGTGGAATCTCAAGATATGAGGGAAAATAGATGAAACCCTAGGTAATGGCACAAAATGGGAACAATATTTAGTAAAATGGGAATATCTTGAGTTGTAGAGTGAATTAGAACCTCATCCAAGTGAAAAAGAAAAAATATTCACAAATCTATCCAACCATACTAGATATCCATACTTATATGTGATCAACTTGACCAATGAGCTAGTGTTTTTCATGAGTTAGAGTATAATAATTTATCTTTTGTTATGATTGAGTTCAATATTTTAGTGTTCTTGTTGATTAGTGTTGAAAATGATTAGTTTTAGTATTGATAATTGTTGTAACCATTGGAGGACATCTATTTAAGGTTTCCACAAGAGGAGAAACCCATTGTATGGATAGGTGAACAAAAAACATTGAATAAAACTTAGAATTTTTGCCTTTTTCTCTTTTGTTTCAATATTATACAGCTTGTATTGATTGGTACGAGTGAAATTTTGGTATTTTTGGATAGAGGATTGAGTTATTGTTCCATTTCATTTGGTTTGAAGTCTTTATCTTATTTACAACAAAAGTTACATCAGTTTTTGTAGAGCTTGGTCAGATTTACCCTAAATCTGAGGGTTTCTTCAAGATGGCCTCCTAACTTGCAATTCCACCACAGGATTTCAATGCCACTTTGGGGAATGCAAGTTATGAGAGGTTTCTTTAAGATGGAAGAGGTTCAAGGTTGCAGGAGTAGGGCACCTATTTTTACCAGCAAGCCCTAGACTGAACATAGTCTTATGTCTAGTCTAGTTTTGAAGGAAAAAGAAGGATCAAACACCCAAGTTGATTTATTTGACCTAGATGAAGGGTGTAGAAGGAAAAATTAAAGTTATAGAAGATATAAAAGGGGTTGAACCAAGTCTTTGAACCCATTTGCATATTTTTTCCTTGTAACCCAGCCTAAACTGACCATTTAGGACTGTGACACAAAGTGGGCATAACTTGATGTTGGAGTAGAGTTTGTGATTGATATTTTGGAATATCTTAGGAGTAGTTGAAGGGTGTTTAGTGATGTAATAAAATTGGATGGTCCTTTGTATGGTTTGGGAGTTTGGCCATTTAAACTAGGAATTGTCCTAATAAGAAGTGCTAGTAATAATTTTTGCAATTTGGTTGTTGAGTGTGAGAAACTTAAAAGTTGGGGTTTTCTTATTGGTTTGAGTCTATAAAAAACCAGTTCCATCAGAAAATTTGAGTTTTGGAACCATTTAAGAAGTATTTTTCATTTTAAGCCTATTGGTGATAGGGAGTCCCTAAGTGTTGTGATTGGTCCAAGTTGTTTGAGCACCCTAGGTTTGAGGGTTGGGCTTGTGAAGTGGAGTCCACTTAAAGGTAGATTCTACCTATGTTAGAGGTCTAGTAGATTAATCATTAACCTTAGAAGAAGGCCTAGTTGTTGTTTGATGCAAAGTAAGCACAAGGAAGCACCAAACAATCAACCTTCCACCCCCAAACCTCCAAACTCCACAAGGGTAAAGCAAAGGCTATGACTCACTTCCAAATGGATACTACTATGATATTAAAAATTTCCAATAGTTTAACAAACCCAAATCTCCAAAGAATAAAAGAATCCAACTTCTTACTACTTGGATCAACAATGGCCTACTACCCCCCCACTTGGCAAAAGTGGGTTTATGGTGTTCCCAAGATTTCTAACACCAATGATGGCTTTAGGCAACCTTAACATGACCAAAATAAGGCAAATCACTGATTAGACCTACTGCAAACAACACACATAATAAAATGCAACATTTCACCTACTAGGCAATTAGGCCTCCTAGTTCAATTTTTTAGCAACAACTCAAAATGCTTCCAAAGGACCTAGCCAAAAAAGTATAGTTTTAGATACCCTTTTCCAAGGATTAAAAGACTTCAAAGTTTGAAAAATTCACTCCAGTCTAGCATGCCTTAATCCCAACCATGCACTCAGGCCTAATTAGAAACATTAGGCGTGGTGTACAAGGCAATGGTCAAAAAATGGGTTCATGGAATCAATTTTCCGACTCCGAGTGTTCTCCTAACCTAGATAAAAAAATTTTGCTAATTCAACAAGTCCTCAACTCCTTTTCTTCACATTACTCAACCAAATTGCACAAACAAGGTCTAATACATGGGTAATATTAGACCTAGGGCTTGCTCCCATAACTCTCTGTTGTAGCCTCCTATCTCAAGACCTTTAAACTATGATAATGCATTTCCCTAACTTGCTCCATACAAATTTGGAACAATTTCCAATGGTGGAGTTTCAAGTTAGGGCCATTTCTTTGGCCAAACCCTTGTTTTGAGGGTTTCATAGGGCAGTGACTAAGAAAAACTAATAACTTGATTATCTTGATTGATGAACACTTCAAATCAAAACCAAAAATTCATACATAAGTAGGGCTATCAAATCAGTACAAAAGTTTTCACTTCCCAATCATTGCAAGTCTTACTATACAAAAAAACTAGTCAAAATAGTTTAGAAATAGCAGATTTTATTGATTCTAAAGAGAACGTACATATATTTCTTCATGTTATCTCTCTCCTCAGGTGTCTGGAGCCTTTATAGGCCATTACAAATGGTTAGAACCACCCCATGGTAGTTTTAGCCGTTGGGAGTCATTTTTGGAAAAAGTTGTCAAATTATTGCAAAAGTTGCTAATGCAACTTTTGCAATTTTTGCCATTTTGACAAACCTTCTTCCTAATTCAATTCTAACCATTCCTAAATGTTATTCTAAGACTCAAAACACCTAAACTATCCTAACAAACATAAAATAAATCAAAATTCCACCTTTTGGACCAAATGATGCCCAAGTTCATATTAACACTTTGGTGTCTTGTATCCATTACATGGGTGGATGACCTTGAGGGGATTTTCTTAATCAATCCTAAGGCCTTATTACATTGAAAAAAACAAACATTTTTATTAGGTGCTCTACACCACTGTTTGGAGGTTGAAAGCAAGTTAAGGTGTTGATTGGAGTTTGGAAGGCTCATATGATAGTTTAGTTTTGGAGGACTTATATTTGTTTATAGCACTTGTCCTTTTGAAGGTTTAACAAACTCCATAAAGGGTATCTAGAATTCCAACAGGTTGGGGAGGTCCTTTGGATTTTTTTATAATTATTGCACATTTTGTCTTGGACGGGCTAGTAGCCTTAAGTGTTGCATTCTCAAAGTGCCATGAAACCCATGTTGAACATGTTGTTTGGTCTTGATTCTTGGGTCTTGCTAACATACGAATCCCTTGTTATGTTGTTCAAATTTTTTTGTAAGGATCCACCACTTTTGGAGCATCGAGTCAAGTTTGAAGTTGCATGGATTAATGCTAAGTGCTGCATTATTTGGACAGAACTATGGAACCCGTGTTCAAGTTGTTGTATGGCCTCACTTTTTTTGTTTTGTTGATATATGGAACCCCCTTTACATGCTAAGAGTCTTAATTTGTGAAGATCCACCATTTCTTGGGTGTTGAATTAAGTTGCTAGGTATCAAATTTATCGATTGATGCCAATCCATTTGTGTTTTTGTTGTGTCAAGGTGTAGAGGTTTAGGTGTAAGACCTGTCCTATTGTGTTGATATCAGCATTGCGCTTAGGATTACTTAACCTATGCATTAGTCTTAAGGACTCAAGGTTTATAGAAACACCAACAAGTCTCAAGCCTTTAAAATTGGGCTGATATCAACTTGAAACTAGTCCTAACATTCTAAAACATTATAAGCTCCATCATGAGCCACTTAGGAAGGTAGTGTTATGAAGGATCATTGCAATGTCTTGTGAAATGCCTTGTATTGTCTTTGTAGAGACTATTTTTAAAGGTGACGGGTATGTTAAGAAATCTGAAAAGTTTCCAATACCTATGCATGTTCTTCATATATTTTTTGAAGTGAAGCCTGACTCCCAAAGTCTACTAATCAATGCATGCACGTGATCTCCATGCATTCTGCATTTTTAGGATAAATAAGTCAAATGCATAGTCAAGTTTAGTTTAAAACCAAAAATAGTATTTTGGAGTTTACATACCAAAGATTCGTCATTTGAACTCCTTGCACATGTATTTGATGATATCCCTATTTGGTCCTAATCTGTTATAGTTTTTACTTCCTTAGCTCCCTTAGATTTTCTTCCACTTCCATTTGTAGGTGTGTTTACTCTTCTTGCAAGTGATCATGGGCAATTAAAAGAAACATTAAGTACATAATAATAATAATAATAATAATAATAATGAATTATTTAATTAATGGAATGGCATTAAAAGAGCACACGTTTTGATGTGACAGAAGTAAAGGAACAAACTGCGGTCATATGGAAGTTGAAGAGGTGCTTAAAAGAGGGTACTCACGAGGTGGCAATATATATATTTATAAGGTTTTTGCAAAGTATATAAATGTCCCATGCTAACTTCCCTTGATTGTTTCAACTGTTTTTATTTTACTTCCTATTGGATTACTTTTATTTTTCCATCTCTTTCTTAGAAATAATAATAATAGTTGGCACAAGTAGATTTGTACTGTGCATTATCTTTAGTGCTGAGATTGAGATCGCTATTAGAGGAATGAAGATAACTCGAAGAAAAAGAGGTGTCATTTCTATATTCTCTTACTTGTTTTAGAATATAATAACTATATTTCATATTGACCAACTCTATAAAGAAACTGATTTGAAAAGAATTATTTTTTGCAATATTGCATAAAAAATTTAAGAAAGGACACATGAGAGTGTCTTGTTTTCAAATTTGAACCCAAAACACATAAGGCAATAAAAATTGTAAGAAGGAACATAACCAAATAAATGTAATATCCTTGTGTGTTCTTTTTCAGGGCATCTAAAGGACTGATTTCCTACTTGGTTTCAAATAAAGCATTTACCAATGAACACACTAGGCCCTCTTCCACTAGACCTTCCTCTACCGTTGGATCTTCTACCCCTAAATGTCCCTCTATTAGCAGACTCACTTTCAACATTTGAACCACTAGATTCCTCCTAATTTTTATTAAAAGATAAAAGCATGTTAGTCATAATATCATTATTGGTAACAATGTTCCAAATGCAAAGAATTATTTGTTTGAGCTTCTAGCAATGATCAAGCAACTTACTGAACATGGCTTGATGAGTCTTGGAAGCTTCTCCCATTCTATCCTTTCTTTCGCCAATTTTAAGTTTCTAGTTACATGCACACAATCATGACTTTACATCACAAAGCATTCACATTCTAACAATTTTCATGTTCTTTCATTACATTTTGATCTAAACAAAAAATTCTAAACTTTCACTTATCCAAATGACTAATTTGAAAATGGGTCCTATTAAAGAATCTAATATAAATTCAAATAATGTATCTAGATTCTAAACAAATCAAAACATAAAATCTATGATTTAAACTTATCTCATCACTTACACATCATAACAATATGGTCCACCTTGTCATGTGGACAATCTTTTGGGAGAGGTTGCAACATTATATTTGGATCCAATTGATCACCCTCCCTCTCTCTCTCTCTCTCTCTCTCTCTCTCTCTCTCTCTCTCTCTCTCTCTCTCTAATGAGCCAACTAGATCTGCTCTACATTTTAATGTCTCAAGTATTGCCTCATGGTCTGACTCATGAACTTTGAAAAGAATCTTATTATGTGGTTTTCCACCATATTTTATCAAATGGACATATCGAAAACAAGGTTTGAATAATGAAGAATCTTCCTCTCTATTTTCCAATCCTCAAATAACCACAAGTTAGGGTTCTTCATAGAATATCATCTAAGCCATGTGCTGGTTATGACCACCGCACCGACATGGTACTCTAAACCTTCACCATCTATAACCGAGTGATCCAATTTTTATTTGGCTTGGACACAATGACACAAATAATAATCTATCCCTTCTTCATTGTCTTCAGGTGCAATAACAACAAAAACATGGCCTACAGTGACAAATGTACAAAATGCGGTTATTAATTCAGAAAATACTTAGGTAAAAGTTATAAAGTTACATATTAAAATTACAAAGATATATAAATATAAATAAATAAATAAATATATAAATATAAATAAATATATATATATATATATATATTTTTTTTTTTTATTTTTTTTTATTACTAGGTTTCACTAGATCAGACAAGCGGTCAAAGTCAATAGAAAAATCCATTTGTACCATTTCCAATGCTTGTGGGGGATGATAGGTGTCAATTGGGTCCCAAACTCATATATCCCATTTGTCCACCCATTTAATCAACTCACAGTCATCCCAATTTTCCTCTACACATGATGGACAATAGCATGCCATTTTTCATGTGTGGATACTAAAAAAATCTTCAAACCATAGACTCACCTTCCTTACCTAGACCCATTGTAGCATTACACCATTGGATGATGGATTTTGAATCTATCAATATTGCTCCATCTTTGTACTTTAGTTCTTTACGAGCTAAGGCTCTTTTGATGTATGCACTTGCACCATCGTGCTCTCCCTTTCCATGACTAGCCTCTGTGAAATTTCACATATATTGAATTCTACACAACCTGTGCATCTTGCTTAACCAATAGAACACCTGTGGATTCTTGAATTAAGATGTGTAATTGCCTAACCAAATAATTTTCTGATGATATGTGATGCCCCTATTAGCCAAATCTCCATAAAATAGTTGAAAACAACCTTATACAAACTCCATAGAATGTGATCAATCATCACTGATGTCAAAATGGTACTCCTTCAAAATCTTTCTGTCATCCTCTATACTTGTAGGTGAATGCATGAATGTTATGTGAACAAATATGAAAACCTATTGAGAAGTATAATAATTTGCTTGCACCTCATTTTATGGTTGTAGTGTGTAGTTCTTTGCGAAGTATACAACCAAAATAATGGTATCTAGTGGAAACATATCCTTGCACAACTTGAATTGCAAATCCAGCCATCAAGCTCTATGTGTATGCCTTGCATACTCATAAATAATCTTTTCATAAAAAATCTTCATGAACTCATACACTAGAATCTTTTCAATGACTAAATCAGATATTTTTCCCTATTTCCCATCTTTTAGAGCATATTTCACTATCTTAAATTTTCTATAATCTACTATTTCATTTCCAACTTGATGTGTACTATCCATATGTTGACAACTTGATAAAAGTTGCAAAGAACTACAAAATAAGCATGTACCATCCAAGCATGATGTCTTGTAAAATTGTTGGATGTTCCCTATTTCACATAAAATGTTGAATATGAATTCCCTTGAAGATCTTGGTGGCTCATTCATGTTACAATCCTACAAAAAGAACTTAGAATGCAAAAACACACATATATGCCTAAAAACATCAAAATGGTTAGAAATTCAATATGTATCCTACAACAAGAAGTTGTGCGTGTGTGATTTATATTGACATAAAAAGGTTTACCCATCTCAAAAAATCTTTGACTTATTCAAATTTAAGGATACATATCAATAAAGTTTGCAAATAATTGCGTCTGAGTTGAGTCCAAAAAATGTTTCGCATGTGGGTCACAATTTTGGCTACCAATCCTCCTTACAACATCTCTTTGATTAGGGAAAACACGTGTGTTATTTTTTCAAAAATCTTCAATCAATAATTTCAAAGCTTCACTAATTTCTTTATCCTTTTGTGATAGTCTATTGCTAAATGTCCATAACTCATTTTTTGTTGAATCTTCCAATCTCTCATGCCTTAGCATGGCTCTCCTTAGAGTAACTCTACCAATTTTTAATGTTTTGCTTGTCTTTCTCATGAGTCGAGCTTCCTTCATTTGGCTACTTACTATTGTTGATGTAAGTACTCGTCTTGTGATATCACTATCTTTGGTGCATGATTTAGAACCCACTTTTTCATAAGCACTCATTAGATTCTTTACAATGCTTTTTTCATTTGAATCGTCCATAGTTCTTAGCCCAAGAATCTTCATGATAGGCTTAAATTTCAAATTCCTCACCATTTCAACAAATAACTGGCATTGACCTGTAATATTTAATTCTTCAAAAAATAATTTCCACATACAATTAACTTTTCTTTGACAAGTACGATTGCCAATCTTGTTAGGCATTGATTTAAAAATGTTAGTATCAATATCAATCAAATATTTTGGTCTTCTAAAATGAATTCTAGAAGGTGTTATAATCTTTTCCATTCCCTCAACATTTTGAACATCAACATAAGGTTGAGAGTATTACGTACCTTGAACCAAAGATGATGTGCCTTGGCAATAAGATACAAAAGATGGAATATCACCTACTTGATGTGTTGATGTTGTGTCTTCAGCATGACATGATGCAGTGTGTACATTGTCGGATCTACAAATTAGTGTCTCTTCAATATGAGAGGATGATATGACTCCAACATTGGAAGATGGTGTAGCTTCACAATTCAATTGTCTTCTTGAGCATAACAGTCTCATTCCTACTGTTTGTCTTTCTAAATCTTCCTCTTTGTCGCTTTGTATCAGTGGTTCTTGATCCTCTTCGAAAGTCAATTCTTCATTATTGCTTTGCAATTTTCTTTGTTCATATAGTAGTTTTATTTTATCTCTTTTAATTTCCAAATCTCTCTCCCTATCTTCATTTGTTTGAGTTTTTGGTTTCTTCCTTAACATGATGATGATTTCTACATTTCAAATTATTCAAACGTCTGAATTACTTACAATATGTAAATTACAAATTATTCAAATACATATAAAATGTATAATTATTTGAATGAATACACAATATATATCAAACAACTTGTCAAATTTCTAACAATTTCGAAATAACATTTCATTCAAACATACAAATTTCAATGAATTCACTATATATTAAACAACATGTCAAATTATAATCAAATTTGTATCTATATATCACCAAACAATATTTAAAATGGATTGCACTAACCTTTTCTATACAAGGAATATTCAAAAAGTCTTCAAATTGCATATCCAATGATTGAATTTGGTGTTTTCTAGCTTCAAAAAGTCTTGAAATAGTGTTTGCTATGTTGAAACTCGTGATTTTTGTTAGAATAATAGAAAACACAGAAGACCAAAAGCAGAGAATGGATGAAATGAGCCCCAAAGTTTCTTTTTGACCATTTTTGGGTGATTTCACATAGTGTGTATGCACTATGTGTGTACGCACTATAAAGCACATACGCAGTATAATGCGTATGCACTATGTCAAAACACATCACTCTCTATCTTCTCGACTCTCTCTCTCTCTCTCTATCTCTCTCTCCCTACTCTCTCTCTCACTCTCCCTCTCCCATTGTCTACTCTCTCTCTCCTTCTCATACTCCCTCTCCCATTGCCTATTCTCTCTCCCCTCTCCCATCCCCTCCTCTCTCTCTCTCTCTCTCTCTCTCTCTCTCTCTCTCTCCTCCCTCCCTTCGTTCCTCCCTCTCCCTCTCTCTCCATATCTCCTCTCCCATCCCCTACTCTTTAGATCTCTCACACACACTTCAATCCTCCCTCTCCCATTGCCTACTATCTCTCTCTCTATCTCCCCCATCCCCCTACTCTCTCTCACACTCTCTCCCATCCCCTACTCTCACTCTCTCTCTCTCCCATCCCATTCTCTCTCTTTACCACCTCCTACTCTCTCTCTCACTCTCTCCCATCCCCTACTCTCTCTTATACACACTCTCATCCCTCCCTCTCTCTCTCTCTCTCTCTCTCTCTCTCTCTCTCTCTCTCTCTCTCTCTCTCTCCCTCTCTCTCTCTCTCTCCCTCTCCCACCACCTATTCTCTCTCTCTCTCTCTCTCTCTCTCTCTCTCTCTCTCTCTCTCTCTCTTGGGCTACTCTCTCTCCCCTCTTCCATCCCCTAAACTCTCTCTTTTATAGATACACATTCCCATCCCCTTCTCTCTCTCCTCTCCCATCCCCTACTCTCTATATCTTTCACACACACTCTCATCCCCCCTCTCTCTCCCCCTCTCCCACTGCCTACTATCTCTCTCTCTCCCATCCCCTACTCTCTCTCTCTCTCTCTCTCTCTCTCTCTCTCTCTCTCTCTCTCTCTCTCTCTCTCCCATCCCCTACTCTCTTTCATACTCTCTCCCATCCTTTCACTCTGCTCTCCCATCCTATACTCTCTCTCTCTGCCACCCCTACTCTCTCTCTCACTCTCTCCCATCCTTTCCCTCTATTTCTCCCATCCTGTACTCTCTCTGCCACCCGTACTCTCTTCACACTCTTACACTCTCTCCCATCCCTTACTCTCTCTCTTTCATGGACACACACACACACACTCTCTCTCCTATCCACCCTCTCTCTTCTCTCCCATCCCCTACTCTCTAGATCTGTCACACACACTCCCATCCCCCCCTCTCTATCTCCCTCTCCCTACTCTCTCTCCCATCCCCTACTCTCTCTCACACTCTCTCCCATCCCCTACTCTCACTCTCTCTCCCATCTCGTTCTCTCTCTCTAGCACCTCCTACTCTCTCACACACTCTCCCCCATCCCCTACTCTCTCTTATACACACTCCTATCCCCCCCCCCCTCTCCCTCTCCTACTTCCTCTCCCATGACATTCTCTCTCTCTCTCTCTCTCTCTCTCTCTCTCTCTCTCTCCTATCCCCTAAACTCTCTCTTTTATTCTCTCCCTCTCTCTCTCTCTCTCTCTCTCTCTCTCTCCTCTCCTCTCTCCTATCCCCTAAACTCTCTCTTTTATAGATGCACACTCCCATCCCCTCTCTCTCTCTTCTCTCCCATCCCCTATTCTCTAGATCTTGTTAGGATAAAACCACGGATAGAAATAAAAAACTACATGCAAATATAACCAATAACAAAAAAATAATAGATCACATAGAAATTAACACAAAGCACCAAGATTTAACATGGTTCACCCAATCCTTGGGCTATGTCCACCAAACAGCAAGTCCGATCTTAATACAATCCAGTGATTACAACTTGATTACAGTCTGTAATCCCTTACAGCTTAATACCACTGCAAGAAGCAATTTGGCATCACAACATAATGAAAATACCCAACCCTAAACCCTTTTATACAAGTATTAAACCACTTTAGGGTTATAACACATCGACCATAAATTAGCCATAACTTTAGTGGCGAATCTACGAATGGCAATTCTACGAATAGTACCAAATTTTTTTTTTTGGGAACCCCACAAAATTATGGAGTATGTATAGTACTTTCTTGATTAGTCACCATAATTTAATAGATCTCTCACACATACACTCCCATCACCCCTCTCTCCCCCCCTCTCCCACTCCCTCTCCCACTGCCTACTATCTCTCTCTCAAGTCCTCTCTCTCCCTCTCTACTCTCTCTCTCTCTCCCATCCCCTACTCTTACTCTCTCTCTCCCATCCCCAAATCTCTCTCACACTCTCTCCCATCCCCTACTCTCTCTCACACTCTCTCCCATCCTTTCACTCTATCTCTCCCATCCTGTACTCTCTCTCTACCACTCCCTACTCTCTCTCTCTCTCTCACTCTCTCCCATCCTTTCACTCTGTCTCTCCCATCCCGTACTCTCTCTCTACCACCCCCTACTCTCTCTCACTCTCTCCCATCCTTTCACTTTGTCTCTCCCATCTCGTACTCTCTCTCTTTGCCACCCCTACTCTCTCACACTCTCACACTCTCTCTCATCCCCTACTCTCTCTCTCTTTCATAGACACACACACTCCCATCCCCCCCCCCCCTCTCTCTCTCTTCTCTCCCATCCCCTACTCTCTAGATCTGTCACAAATACTCCCATCCTTCTCTCTCTATCTGCCTGTCCCTACTCTCTCTCACACTCTCTCCCATCCCCAACTCTCTCTCATACTCTCTCCCACCCTTTACTCTCACTCTCTCCCTCTCCCACCACCTAAACTCTATCCTCCTTCCCTTACTCTCTCTCTTTCATAAACACACACACTCTTATCCCCCCACTCTCTTCTCTCCCATCCCCTACTCTCTAGATTTGTCACACACACTCTCATCCCCCTTATCTCTCTCCCTCTCCCCCTCCCACTCCCTCTCCTACCACCTACTATCTCTCTCTCTCAAGTTCTCTCTCTCCCTCTCTACTCTCTCTCACACTCTCACACTCTCTCCCATCCCCTACTCTGTCTCTCTTACATACATTCTCCTTCTCCTTCTCTCTCTCCCTCTCCCACCATATACTCTCTCCCCCATCCCCTACTCTTTCTCTCCCCTCTCCCATCCCCTACTCTCTCTTTCACAGACACACACACACACACTCCCATTCCCCTCTCTCTCTCCTCTCCCATCCCCTACTCTCTAGATTTGTCACACACTCCCATCCCCCCTCTCTCTCTCCCTCTCCCACTCCCTCTTGCACTGCTTACTATCTCTCTGTCCCTCTCTATTTTCTCTCTCCCATACCCTATCTCACTCTCTCTCTTTCATCCCCTACTCTCTCACACTCTCTCCCATCCCCTACCCTCTCTCTCTCTCCCCCATCCCATAAAAGCTCTCTTTGCCACCCCCTACTCTCTCTCAAACTCTCACACTCTCTCCCATCCCCTACTCTGTCCCTCTTACACACATTCCCATTCCCCCTCTCTCTCTCACACACTCCCTCTCCCACTGCCTACTCTCTCCCATCCCCTACTTTGTCTCTCTTACACACTCCCATTCCCCTCTCTCTCTCCCTCCCACTCCCTCTCCCACCGCCTATTATCTCTCTCTCTCTCTCTCTCTCTCCCTCTCTACTCTCTCTCTCCCATCCCCTACTCTCACTCTCTCTCTACCACCCATACTCTCTCTCAGACTCTCACACTCTCTCCCATCCCCTACTCTCTCTCTTGCACACACTCCCATCCCCCCTCTCTCTCTCCCACTCCCTCTCCCATTGCCTACTCTCTTTCTCTCCCATCCCCTACTCTCTCCCATTCCCTACTCTCTTTCTTTCACACACACACCCATCCCCTACTTTGTCTCTCACTTGCTCTCAATCACCCACTCCCTCTCCCACTACCTACTCTCTCTCACTCTCACTCTCACTCTCAGTCTCTCTCTCACTCTCACTCCGTCCATCTCTACTCTCTCTCTGCTACCCCCTACTCTCTCTCACATTTTCACACTCTCTCTCTCTCTCTCTCTCTCTCTCTCTCTCTCTTTTACACACATTTCCATCCCCCTGCTCTCTCTCCCTCTCCCATCGCCTACTCTCTCTCCCATCCCCTACTCTCTTTCAAGCTACTCTATCTCCCCCCTCTCCCATTCCCTATTCTCTCTCTTTCACACACATGCACTCCCATCCTCCTCTCTCTTTCTCTCCCTCTCCCACTACCTACTCTCTCTCTCCCCCATCCCCTACTCTCAATCTCTCTGTCCCCATCCCCTACTCTCAATCTCTCTCTCCCACCCTGTACTCTCTCTACCACCCTTACTCTCTCTCACACTTCCTCTCTATCTCATCCCCTACTTTCAATCTCTCTCCCCCATCCCGTACTCTCTCTTTGCCACCCCTACTCTCTCTCACACTTCCTCTTTCTCCCATCCCATACTCTCTCTGCCACCCCTACTCTCTCTCACATTTCCTCTCTCTCCCATCCCATACTCTCTCTGCCACCCCTACTCTCTCTCTCTTCCTCTCTCTCCTATCTCGTACTCTCTCTGCCACCCCTACTCTTTCTCACTTCCTCTCTCCCATCCTGTACTCTGTCTGCCACCCCTACTCTTTCTCACTTCCTCTCTCTCCCATCCCCTACTCTCTCTCTCTCTCTCTCTCTCTCTCTCTCACACACACACACACACACACACACACACATAGCCATCCCCCCCCCCCCCCCCACCCTCGCTCTCTCTTGCTCTTGCTTTACATCTCTCCCTCTCTTGCTCTTGCTTTACATCTCTCCTATGCATTATTTAGGTCTCAATAGTGCATGCACATTATAGCATGCATGCGCTATTGAGACCAAAATTCAAATGATTTAAATAGTGCGTACATGCTATTGAAAGCTTTGCATTAAAACCAAGCCTAAGGCTTGGTTTTTCCTTGGAGATCCAACCCAAAGGTTTGGAATTTATAAATAGGTCTAAGACATGTTTTCCAACAAACATACTAAAAATGATTGATTTTTCTTATGTGCTCTCCTTCAAGATTCCTCATGGTTGAGCACCGATAAGATCAGGTTACATGACATTGGAGGTCTCTATTTTAGGTATATAACCATATAATTTATTTTTAACTTGAACTATTTCAAGCCTTTCATCTATAATTTCTTTTGAATGTATGTTCATTTTTTCTCAAAAACCACGATGAACTAATTGGGCTATAGATTTTAGCTCGTTCATCAAATTTTGCAAAAACTTAGTTTTTTAGAAATTAGACTCCATTCTACACACTTTGAAAAAAAAAGTTTTGATTTTAGATTAGTTTTCAATTATTTCTAGGGGAGCACACATATATTTCACTTTTCTGGGATGTGTCTAGTTAAAAAATTCATTAAAAAAAAATACACATTATAAAATTACCCGAAAAATCTGGGATAAACTAGATAGTGTTAAGTAACTTTTGACTAGAGCAATTAAAGAATTAAAAAAAAAAGTTAACATTTTAGGGGGGCCACACTTTGTACTATGTTATTTTTTTTTGGAATAAACAGTACCACTGTTTGTGGCCCCCTTTTTTGAAGGACCTAAAACTAGACCATTTTGAAAAAAAAATAGTAGTTTAGAAACTAGATTCAAAGGACTATGACTTTTGTTTTTGTCATATCTTAAAATTTTGAGTATAACTATCTTCAAATTCTTGTTGAAATTCATAAATTGCTAATTTCAGGAAAAAGGTGTCCACGCATACCCCCCTTTTGGCACCACAACTTGGTGCACTTACCCATGTACTGAATGTATTTCATAGATTCCTAATAAGGTCCATCCTCTAACAAGCAATAATCTTGTGGGTATCATCCCCACTGAGGTTTTCCCTTTGATCAAGGGCTTCCCTAGTTAACATATCTCATGTTATTATGCATGAGTATCTTGTTGTGGTTTATGATTATATTGATCATATAGTAAAAATTTAATAAGGTCGATAATTGTGATAATATTTGGATAACTAATTCACAAACCCCCCCCAGTTATATTGGTGGACTATATATTCCAACAAGATGCCAATTTTGTTCCTTTTTGGATTTCACATCATTTTTTGCTTTGTATTTCCTTTTTCCCTTTCTTGGATGTCCACCATCATAGTCTTTGGAATTCTCCTCCAAGTCAATTTTATTGTTTTGGCTACTCTAGGTATTGACCTGAAGATCTTGGCTACTTTGAGCATTTACTTGAAGATCTTCTTCAAGCTCATTGTGATTAGAGATATTAGGTTCACCAACTTCTTTCATATGTGCCAACGGCACTAGTAGTGGTTTGGAATCTTGTAAGTAAATGTACTTGTGATGTTGAAGCTTCCTAATTTTATCCACTAAAATATGATGACAAGGTCCTGTGAGTGCATTTGGCTGGACTTTCTTGGCTTCCACTAGATGTAAGACTCTTACCCTTGTTCATCTTCAACATCTCCAAAGAAACATAGGTTTCCAAAAATATCAACTTGTTGAAAAAGTGATAGTCAATTATTTCATATATTTATCTAAATATGATTCGTTGGATGTATGACACACTATAATAGATAGATGTCATGTAGGTCCCCCTAGATATTGGATGACTTAGTGGTCACTGGTCCTACGTGATAATCGACCACTAATAGTCTAACTTATACCTACTTTAAATTAGAGCAAACTAAAATTATAAAGTCCAAATAGATAGAGGTCCAAGTTACTCACCTTTGCCTAAATTGTAGTTGCATTCACCAATTCTCTCCCCAATTTGAGAAATTAATGTCCTTTGCTATCAATTGGAATTGAGATGACCTATTGATCTATGAATGTATTTATACCAATACTTTTTTGGTGAATTCTTTGGGAAGATTATAGCATATACAAAATATTTGGTGAAGTCCACATAATAAAAACAAGTCTTACGCAATTTCCAAGACAAATATGGTTTGTTCAATATATGACCATGCATAATTTAGTTGACAAAATTGAATTAGTGTGGGACACACATCTGTATATTTGTGGTCTGTATATTTGTGGGGCGAATGTTGTCCCTCTCCCAACTTTAAAAAAAAACCATGGGTGAATTTAGGTCGTCCAAAAAATTCCCATTTAGAAATCATAGACAAATGTGATGAATTTGTCATGTGCAAAAACTAATTTTGATTGGCTATATCTCATGAAAAGGAGAGTCGATGGCATAAATCCTACGACGATGGGCTCGAGAGTACAACCCAATTTTGGTAAAGTTGGGGCGACAGGCCCTACCATATGTGGAATTTTTTTTTCCAAATTGATGTAGGCTGATGAGCGAAATTCGCCACTAAAGTCAACCATGATGTAGGTGGTTAGCTTATTTTGGCTAGTAGCCATTACATAATTTCTTAAGTAGCAATTTGTGGAGTTGGTGACCTCGTGAATATTCAATTTTGCTACTTATTTTTAAGAATCAATTTTAAATTATATTTTGGAATGACAACATCATTAATACATTATGATGTCAAAATTTAGAAAAATGAATCCAATTGAACAAACAAGAGGGGATAATTTGTGATGTGAAGTGCCATTTTCTCACAATATAGTTGTTGCTTATTTTTAGTTCCCATATTTTCAAAGTCAGTTTTCTTTTCTAGAGCAGTTGTTGCTACACTAAAATAGAGAAAGATTCAAATTTATATGTTCCCCTTAAAGACTATAATACATGTGAACATATCATCTATTTACATTTAATGAATATTGCACTTAAGTAGCCACATGTGGCATGCTGTTAGAGTCACTTTCTTTTTCAAAATATCAAATCAAACATTATTGGTTTTCTTTGACAAGATCCTAAGATTTTTCATGTGCCCTCTTTGGCAAGTATTGTCTCTACCATGTGTTTGTCAAGTAACAACCTCAAGATAATATAATTTTCTTTTGAGTATTAGGTCCAAGGCCACACCAGTGGATCTATCATTGGCATAGACCATTAAAACAAGATCCCACATGCGCAAAGTTGAATTCGACATAGCTTAGTCATCAATTCTTTTTCACCTTGATCTAATATACCTTAGTTTAAGAAAACTATTGTTGAGAGACACTGTGCAAGGAGCTTGCTAGAGATAGACATGTCCTCCTTTGGTCAAGGGCTTATGTAAGTTGATTCAATGATGTTGAACAAAGATTAGGGACAACATACAATAACCATTTGTTCCCCTTTGGTCAAGCTCTTAGGTAGGTTGATTCAATGACTATGAACAGAAACTTAGAACAACACATAATCATAGAATATACTTCTCATATATAAAAATATGAACAGAGAATGAGAACAACACCATAGCCATAGAATATACTTCTCATATATAAAAATAAACCTCACATTTCAATTTTGAAAATATTTCTTAGATCTCTTAAACAAACTTGTGTCACACAAATTGAAACATTTCCCATTTCTATCAATCAAAAGAAGAAAGAGACATGAACCTAATATAAGAAAGTCCAAATAGAAAAAACTAAGATCAATTCGAGATGCTTGAAAACAATAAGTTAAATGTGTAGCTCAATAGAGTGATTGAGGAGGTTAGAGACTCCACATAATCATGTCCCATATAGAAGTCCCCAACCTAGACAGGTGTGAGTGAACAAAAAGACACCCCGGTGAGGGTGGGACCAGGAGGATTGTGCCCATTACAAATGTAAAGCTCGTGCGTAATGAAACATCTCTTGTACGTTACACATTTGATTCTTTCGCTTTCACATCGATTTCTGGGCAAACTTTTACTAGTGGCTCACATTTTAACACGTATTGTTATCGGTCCGCGCGCCCCTTCGACCGCTTACCTACTTACGTCACACGGCTATTCTGAGCCCGCCATCTGTCACTTTACGTGTCACTTCCACAACCCTTTCTTCCCACATCCCGGGAACCCATTTCTGCCACGTCAGATTTATTTCTACCTCCTCCACTTTCGCCCTCTGCAATGGATAAGATCACAGAAATGTTGCAGCAGGTCAGCGGCAGCCCTTTTGCTTTTTGGTTTAGCCGAAACCGCTAATTATGTCCGGGAAAATTTAGAAACTGTGGGTTCTAAATTTGGCGACGGTCCGTTAAACGGGGTTTATTTGCGGCGGAGGTAGAATTGGGCGACATTTGTCTGCCGGCAAATGGACTCGGGAGTCGGCATATTAAATGCCAGCAACTCTCCCGACGCCTGCTTGATTTTCACGTTTTCTTCATGAATGACTCTTATTATAAGAAAAAAATATTAATTATTGAAAAATAAAACTAGTTTTTTTTATTGATTAATAAAATTTAGAGTTGCATCAATTTTCTCGGAACTTGATTGTGTATGATTTTTTTAACATTAATGTTTCAGATCACACATAGTGATCAGTGGTCATTAGGATGAAGGAGAGTGCAAGAGAGTTAAAAAATAAACGTCTAATGAATTATTATGTGTGATCACAAAGGTTGATGTTAAAATATCATACACAATCAAATTTTAGAAAATTGTTATGCAATTCTAATGGATTGTAGCAATCTGATGACATTAAAACTTAAAGAGTATTAACAAATGAGCTAGTGAAAACCCAAAAAAATGCAGAAAGCCCTTAACACTAGTTGTCTCTCCTTTTCCACAATTTTGATTATCTTTTGTGTATCTTGGTTAGGAAATCTACTATTCATTTGATCTTTTTTTTATTTCAAACAAATTTCTAAAGATGTTCACTTTTATTATGTCAATGAAATATTGAAGAATACCATCTTCTTTCCATCCACTTTTCTTTAGGGGTTCACATCTAAGTTAGCATGAACTAGTTCTTATTTAGGCAATAAAATGCCACTCTTCTTTAGGGTTTCACATCTAAGTTGGTGTGAACTAATTTTTTTTTGGGCAATAACTACTTTTTAGTTGGAACTGGATTGTAATATATATATATATATATATATATATAGTCATCTCAAAAGAAGTAAAAATTCTTGTTGTTGCATTAGATATATGTGTACGATTAGAAAAGGATGATATATTAGAACTTCAACTCTTGCTTTATGAAATCTTTTTACATCAGAATTGGGTCCAATACTCCATGATCCATTATCATGTGAAATGACCATGTAAAAAGATTCAATATCCTTACATAGATAAATAGAGAAACAACAGATTTAACACAAACTCTATAAAATCTAATGCCTTTAAATGATAAATCAATTTAAATTTACTAAACAAATTTCTAAAATGTACAAAATAAATTCACCCATACTTCTAAGTTCATATTTAAAATAAAAATTATTCTAAAAATGATCTTAAAAATAAAAATTGCTTATTGTTTCAATTGTTTTAAAATGGCCCATAAATTTAATTTGAATTTAATTTTAATAAACAATTGCTAAATTTTGAAAATTTTAATAAGCAATTGCTAAATTGTGAAAATTAAATTCACCAAATTGTGTTAAAATAAAATAAAAACTATTCTAAAATTCATACTAAACATTGTAAACGCTCCTAATACATGGTTTAAAAGTTTTCTAAATAAATTAAATTTTTTATCATTACTATTCTCAAACAACATATAAATATTACAATTAACATATTATATATAATACTAATAATATTTAATAGGATTTCATAAAATATAACCGTATCAATAGGGTCTTGGTTCTTTAGTCCAAGACTTTGACATTCAAAAAAGATGAGACCTGCAATATTAAAATATTTTAACAATCAGAATATTCATATTCTATATAAATTTACATCTTTACCATTAATATTTAAAATAATATATAAATATTATAAAGTAACATACTATAGATAGATGATTTTATAGCTTGTTAGTCTATATGATTAAACTATGAAATGCTATTTAAAACATCAAATAAGAGGCCTGACAATTGACTGTTTCTGTTTTAGGAAACGGAACTCGTCTAAATGACGGACACCATAAATAGAAATAAATAAGGATCGACGGCCAGGAGTTTATTTGTGCCATGAATCCGACCGTCCACGGTGAATATAAATAGGGCTTCTTTCTGGTTTTTCTTTTATTTTCTGGTTGGTTTTTTCTATCATCGGAGCTTGTGCGGCATTATCGTAATGTTTGTGTTTATCGAATTTTTAGGTAGGATTTTTTCATTTTTTAAAAATATTTCTCGTAGGGTCGTTTTCGAATTCGGGCAGGGAATTGAAGGGGGAAGAACGTTGGTCCAATGCGGAGAAGACAGCAAAAAGATGCTTCGCTTATGGAAGTGCTTGTTATAGCAATGGTGTATTCGTGTCCTTTGCTGAAGTCTCGTCCCATGGAAAATGCAAACCCACCAACATCAAAGAAAGGTACCAGCAGCAGCATTATTCATTCTCCTCCATTCTCTTCGAAAGTTGGACAAGTGGAGAAATGTCGTCTGCTCGCGGGGAGGATGGAATGATGATGACCTTGTCCATGAGGAAGAGGCGCCCTCAGCGCCTTAATATTGAGAAATTTACTCCCAAGGGTTTGAGGGTTTTAGTTGTTGACGATAATCCTCTCTGCCTTGCTTCTCTGGAGAGATTGCTTCTGCAATGTCAGTATAATGGTGAGCGCAATCGGCTTTCTTGGCTCAGATCTCTCTCTCTGTTTTTTAAATCTTGTTTTCCCTTTTAATGGTGGAAACTGTGCAAGCAGAGATGAATATGCCGTGGCTTTGAATGCTGGGTAGGGTTTTAGATGGTTAGTGAAGCAGAGGACGTGGATTTGCGCTCAAAAAAAATGTCAGATCCCGGAAAAGGTGTCTGTAAGAGAAAAAATATCTGGAATAGAGGATTTCGAATGGTGAGATGCGGAAAACCTGCGAAGGGCGGCAAATAACCTGAAGATATAAAATATATCAATAAATGAATCTGTTCGGATGATATTTAAGCTGGAGAGAAATTCTGGAGTGTGTTTTTTTTGTTTATGAACAATTTTTGATCGAAATATGTTTGCTGAACAATCTAAAATAACTTGAAAGTGTTTTTTTTTTATGGACCAAAATATATATTTGCTGAACAATCTGGAGGGATTTAACTGAGTATTTTCGTTTGAAATCCTAGATCTCCAGCTTGACTAGGTTGTGCCTTCTGGTTATATACGAGCAGATTTTCATCAAAATATGTTTGCTGAACAATCTGGACAGATTTAAACGAGTTAGGCTCGAGTAAAAGGACTTTAAAGCGTGTTCTTATTTATGCGCAAAATTTTTCATCGAACAAAATGGGGACGGATTCAAACGATTATTATTATTATTTTTTTTCCTAATGTCCTGGATGTAGTAAAAGATCATCATCTTGACTTAGCTTTGCCTTTGCTTGTTGTGCTTGTTCCAGTGACATTGTGTCCGCGCTTATCGCAAGCGATTTCATTGCTGTCGGAGAACAGAGGCAGGTTCGATATAGTGATGTGCGAGGTGTACTTGCATGAGGATGACGGCTTTAGATTACTAGAGATCACCGAGCCGGGGTCAGATTTGCCGGTTGTATGTGAGTATTGTCGGTGCCGGTGTTCTTTGGAGAGAAGAAAACCTAATAAAAGCTTAAATCAAGTGATAGCATTTGGAGATTGAAGCTTTACAAACCCTAAAGAAAATAAGAGATGAGTGTTGTTTTTGAAAGCATCGCCGTAGCTTTTTTTTTTTTTTATTCTGTCAATCGGTGACAGGGAGTTAGGGTTTCTTTATGCAGTGATGTCTGCAAAGGGAGAAACGAACGTGGTAATGCGAGGGATAACACTTGGCGCTTGCGATTTCTTGATCAAACCGGTTCGAATGGAGGAGCTCCGCAACGTTTGGCAGCATGTTGTTCGGAGGAGGCATCGGCAGCAGTACCAGCAGCAGTGTAAGTTAAATACTTATCTGTGGGATGACAGTATTTTATCCGAAGGCGAGAGAAGAGAGGATTCTGCCGAGTGTTGTTCGAAGAAGAGAAAAGATGAAGCTCATTTTGACGAGAATGACACGGATCACATCATTGAAGACATAAGCGGCCTCAAGAAGGCTCGTGTGCATTGGACCGTCCAGCTTCATCAACAGTTCATCAGTGCCGTGAACCAGTTGCAAATCGACAGTAAGCTCTGAAACCTTTATCATGTCTCCAGATATTGCATTCATTTTTATTTCTTTCTAATACAGAAATATACGAAAAACCTTGAGTCATATTGAAAGAAATGTTATTGGCGGTGAAGTAGACAAAACGAATTAAAGTTCTGACATTTTATCCTCAACCGATGACTAGCCATCGGATTTGGCCTTTGCGCCACCGACATTAATCTGTTTCTTGAGCATTTGCAGAGGCGGTTCCTAAGAAGATATTGGAAATTATGAAAGTCCAGGGCCTCACTCGAGAGAACGTTGCGAGTCATTTACAGGTGCTCAAAACCTTGAAGAAATTTCTGATTATGGAGTCTAGATTTCAAATTGAACAAAAAAATTTCACAAATTTTTTTTTCCCTCCGTCTTGCGCAGAAGTACAGGCTCTACTTGAGGCGCTTGAACGGCAAAATTCCAGAGCCACGACCAATTGCTTCGTTCCAGGCTGCGGGAGAAGGCAAAGCCGGTGGTTCCATGCAAATCCGGCAAGGCGGCCGCAATAATCACCGTCAACAGGATCAGGACAACCTCTCGCCGCCCTCCGCATTGAAGGCTTTAAATCTTCGAGGCGGCGCAAAGACATCTTCTTCTGGGAGCAGTGATGGCGGCGGCGATGGATTCATAGACGAAGATACCCTAATTTCCCTGCAACAGTACCAAGAATACGAACAGAAGCGGGCGGCAGCAAATGAGGCACAATCAAGCTCCATAGGAGATTTCCATATCGACGCCGGTGAGGGTTTATCTCGCAAAACGCGAAAGAAGAATCATTTATCAACTGACAACCCCATGGCGGTGCCTGTTGCTGCGAACGGATTGAACAGCAGCAATAACAATGTCTCTGTCAAGGTTGAGGACATCATGGTCAATTCACAATCTTCTTCACTTTCATTCACAGATTCCACTGGGAAGACATCTTTTAATGCTCGCGAAGAACAAAAACCTGATAAATTTTCATCGTGGAGTGACGCGGGAGACTTGTTCGTGGACAAGTTTGTTCATGAATATGAATTTCCTAATTTAGCAGCTCCCGATCAAGATTTTATGTCAACTTCTGCTATTCCTGTTGCCGCGGATATTTCAGATTATCTTATTGACGATCTTCTGGCTCAGTCCAAGTAAGCAAAATCGTCATGGCTGACATTACTGTCATAAATCTGTTTGCTGTTATACACATCATATATATACATATTTCATGTACTCAGGTGCGTAAAGTTTTACATCTTCCATTCCTTCACGTAAATATAATAATATCAATAGAGGCTTGTAATTATGTAGAGCAAATTTTAGTTGGCTTATATAAAATTTGCTGAAGAGTTAATACAGAAATTAATGGTGAAACATAAAGTCGCTGGAATTTATCTGATTATCTTTTCAAGGCTCGAATGCGGTTTTTCTTTTCTTATCTTAAGTACAATTGTTTTCCTCATTTCTTGGGATCTTGCCGCTTAATAGTATGGGTACCTGGTATTCCGAAAGCCAAAAGCCATGATTGTTCGAGAAGCGAGTGTGTAAAATCGCAGGGTATTTTTATGTGCGTAACCTACACGTGGCGATACGAAAGGAACCAAAATCATTTTATAGATAAAGTTGTATCCTCTTTTGAAGGTCACCATCCACAAGCAATTTCTTCACACTAAATTTGTCTGGTGTGGTGGGCTCTCCACTCCCACCTTAACTTTGATAAGGGCGAACAATTTTTTGTTTTTATTTTCTGTTTGTAACATGAATTCATCATCATACAGGAGGGTACAAAGTCATGATAAGGGGTGAACGATCTTTTTGTTTGTAACATGAATTCTTCATTCTAAGAGGAGTGTACAAAGTCATGGCACTTGACTATGTTGTCACAAAAATGGACATCTTGTAAGTGTTAATATAATACACTTAGCGCAAAACACATTAGGAAAGGGTGCAAATAAATTTGCCTCGAGAACCCAAAGCCATGATACCTTAACTTTGATAAGGGTGAACAATCTTTTGTTTGTAACATGAATTCTTCATCCTAGGAGTAGAGTACAAAGCCACGAGAATGGTGAGAGTACATGGACTTTTTGTGTTTAGATAAAAATTGGATTTCAATAATTATTCTTGAATTTTTATTTCGCTGATATGTTACCATTTTAATATTTCATTATAATTCAAATTTGATAAAGTTAGTTTATAAAGAATATATAATATATTTTCTAATAATTTTGTTCTAAGTTTTATGTTTACTAAGTATTTTACTAATATTTAAAATTATCTTATTCACAAAAGTGAGTAGGAGGGCATGACCAATGTCATTCAGAGTTGCAAAAGAGCTTAGAACAGACTTAAGTGACTAAGATGATGTAAAAGGGGAAGGATCATGTGATATATATATATATATATATATTCATTCTCCTATTTGATGGTAGAAATAACCAAGCCAACGTGACAAGCACTTGAAGAAGTAGACCAACCAAAATCCCTAGGAGAATTTGACCAACTAGAGCCATCCCTAAGCCAAGGAAATTAAGGAGATTTTTTTCCTTATTTCTTATTTTATAGAGTTTTTTCTTATTTCTTATTTTATAAAGAGTTTATATATCTAACTATTAGATCTTTTAGTTTACATGCATCATAATGAATGTATAAATTAATTTTTTGAAAGGAGTTTTGATTATTTTTGTGTTTACTAAAAGAGATATTAAACATGGGTCTTTAAGTTCAAGTAAATAAAGAAAAGAAATTTATTTTAGATATATTCAATGTAAACTTTTGGTATATTTATATAAAGAGAAAGATGCATACTTTTTTTTAATAGTTTGATTCAATTTATGTTAATATTTTCTAATCTCAATAAAAGGATGAATTCAAATCATTTTCTATATGAAGAAACTATTTTTTGGGAATTGAAAATAAGCTCTACAAAAAAGAGAGGCTAGAAACAAGCAACAATTGATTATTGAGAAAAGAGACACTCTATGAATAAAAAATTGTATTGATATATGCAACACTTAAGATTTGAAGTTGGTTAAGATGTAATAATAGAATAGTTCAAAAAATGATAAATCTCTCAATTTTTACTTCAAATTTATATTTTTTTAGTAAATAAATTCTATAAAAAATCTAAATAAATGTACTTCCATTAATAAAAATTTATTTATTTTCTTATAATTTTAATGAATAATATATTCTATTATTAACATTAATACAATACATTTCATCACTTCTATAATTCATCTAATTATTTTTATTAATTAAAATAGATTTTCTAAAATTTTCAATAAAGTAAGAGCTCTATTTTATATTTTCAAGAACCTCCTTGACCCCAACCTAAGAATGTAAGGATTTGAAACTTTGTTGACCAATTCACACATTCAAATGATTTATGTTTTCAATACTAGTTTTTAAATTTCACTAATTTTAACATACATACTATAATTGAAATTCATAGATAAACTAAAATAAATAAATAATTTATTATTTATTATTCTAACATAATTACATATAACATGCTTTATTAATTATAAATTACTTTATATTCTTAACATTCTTAGAATATTTTATTAAAAAAATATATCACTATATTTCATATATATATTGAAAAATATGATATAAAATTATTAAAAATAAATCTTATTAGATATTTTTAGTTAATTTGATTTTGCTAAATATGATTTTTAAAAAATGTATATTATCAATAATAAAAAATTTAGAAGTTCAAATCTATATCATTACATTAAAAAAGTTTAAAAGATCATTAAATTTTTATATTATATATTTAACAAGTTAAAATCTATACAATTATAATTTTTATCACATTATGTAAAAAGATACTTTAAAGATCATTAATTTTTTTATCTATCATATATTTGAATTCACAAATATGATAAATGAAATTTGATATAAAATGATAAGTTTTTTCAAAATATTTCAATTTTAATAGTTTCATCAATATTTATCAAATTAAAACACCTATTAAAATATATAATTTTATTAAAACATTAGAATTATTATTCATAATTTTATTAAGTATATATACATTTAAGATATCATTATAATAGAAATAACTATATTGGAAAAAATATTTTTTAATAAAAAACTTAAATTATTAAAAAATATTTAAATTTGAAATAGGGGTTGAGCAGGGCTGTTCATTATCTCCTACTTTGTTTGTCCTATATATTGACAAACTCGAAGAATGGTTAGATACACAAAATGGCAAGGGTATTCAATTAGTAGAATTTATTACAAGGTTGCTCCTTTATGTAGACGATCTCATTTTGGTCGTGAAATTTTCTCATGGTTTGCAAGAACATCCACTTTCTCTTGAGCACTTTTGCAAAATGGTTGGGATGCAAGTCAATATTAGCAACACTAAAGTCATGATTTTTTCGAAAAACCAAAAACAACATCAACATAAGTTTTATTTTGAAGGCATCATATGTGAGGAGGTTGCAGGGTATAAATACCTTGGGATTGACTTCAACAAAAATCTAAGTTGAGAAGGTTGTAGAAAGAAAATAATATTAGGTGGATGGAAGACATTTTATGCACTTCAAAATAGGTGTCGGGGGGCAGAGGTTTGGGATTGGAAAACTTATAGTCAAAATTTGTTTGGTCTTCTTGTGCTACCGGTTGTTCTTTATGGATATGAAATATGGGCCAACAACACTTCAACCTTACATTGGAAAAAAATTTAGAGGATTCAAAAGCGTTGGATCACAAACAAGTTTAAAATTAAAAACATCGTTTCATATGATATTACATCAAGTGAACTGGTGGTTGCACCCATTGAGGCAATTGCTATGGTTTTCCTCATTAGCTACCTGAAAAAAAACTAAAAAATTGTGTGAAGATAAATGGCCCAAAATGGTCTTTAATGATACATTGCACAAACGTTAAAAGACATGGATGCAACAAAACTTCAAGTGGATGAGAAAATGGAATATCCATTTCAATGTGTCCCGCAAATAATAAAGAAATAAAGCTCTTTGTTATGGAGAAATTCTATAAGAAAATTTAGGGTAATGGACTTGGAAGGAAAAAATCTTATTATATTAGCGAGTTCAACCCCACATGTGATCAACTCCAATAGGTACATAGGGGCCAACATTTCTTGGAGAGCTAAAGGTCTCATTGCACAACTCAAAACCAACTCTCATCAACTCCTACGTGAGACCGATTGATGGAAGAGGCCACAAGAGTCATGGGAAGAGAGAATCTGCATGTTTTGCAACTTTGGGAAGGTGGAAACTAAAAAACACTTTATGTTAGAATGTTATGTGTACAAGGACATCTAGTTCAAAATTGTGGATATTATATCTAGCAACTCTTGGCACAACTTATTTAGTGAGGAAAATAGTGAGAAGTTAGGTGGGCTCATCATTAGCTTGCACAAAAAAAGAACCAAATTACTAAAGTTCATTTAGTTGGAAGGCTATCCCATAGGCTATTCTTAGTCTCGTGGACATTAAAAATCATCTATCTATCTATCTATCTACACATTTAAATGGCTTCTCCAAATATGAAAGCAACCCGACCAAGTGTATTATTTCTTCGCTAAAAGAATCATGTGTCCTGCATACATTACAACAAGAGGCTTTTCGACTATATGCATATCTTATCATTTTCATTTTCATATAGATACTTACTACATCTTGCCATTGCATTACAATTTTTTTTATGTTTTATGAAATTTCAAAGTAAAGAAAGCCATCCATATTATGATATGCACACATTTTATACAAAAGAATTTATAAATTGTGCAATGTCATTTATTTTTATTAATGTTTGGTTTTCTTTCAATGGATTATGGTATATCATTCTTTTATTTTTTGTTCTTGTATTTACACAAAATAGTGATTTGTGTTATAAACAATGTAGGCAATGTCAAAATAAAATTTATAAGAATAAAAGCATCTATAAATAAACAAGAGCTACAATGTAATGAAGTTCCTGCCAAATGCTAAGAGGAAAATAAACTTTTGGTACAGATTTAAGGAAAAAGTGCAATTGACAATATTATATGCTATCTATGAATTTCTATGATCCCTCCTTTTACAATTTAATTGTAGGGGACATCCAATGTAGTGCCTCTCCCATTTGACTTCTATGAGTCATCCTGATGGATGCAACCTTGTCGATCTCCCTCAAGATGGGATCATGATTGTGACCATGAGTGGTCTACACCATAGAGGTGATTTGATGTATGTTTCTGTATTAGTTGCCTTGATTATGCTTTGACTGATTTATGAGATTATGATGTGATTTATAGTTCACTGAGGTTTGTACCAGTGGTTGCTAGGATTGATGTGGCATCATGAGGTTGTTCTGTGGTTACCCTATGATGTGTGCATAGATTTCACTATTTACTATTACTTGCTACCTTGGACTAGGTTCCTGTAGCAATGGTTAGTCATGTTTATGACTATGTTCACTTATGTATTTTAAGTGCCTTTTTCATGTTTTGTTAACAACCATTATTAAATGCTTAAGTAATTAGAAATGGATTGTCCATTTGGATTATTTGGTTATGTGTTGTAGACATTTACCTTGTTATATTTTGATCTAAGAGATATTTGTTACTTATGTTATTTTTTACTTTTGAGATGACCTGAGGGTCGGATGTTAGACTACTATGATGTTTAGTTGATCATATTGCATGATAATGCCATTTTGAGATGACAATGTGTTTTATGATGATATCTGGTTATCCGATATTTGGACATATCACTGATTATGTTATGTGTTGGATTTAATGCTATGTTTATTTACTCTATTCCTGCTTTGTTATGCTTTATGCGAATGCAAGTGATGTAAATAGATTATTTTAATATAATTAATAAATGGTTAAATTAGCCTGATTTAATGCATTTATTGCTTCGGCTATGTTATTGTATGCAATTACATTTGATCATGTTGTTTAGTGTGTAGGATTTATATCCTTGGTAGTGGCACATGGAGTTAGTGATTTAGCTATTCATATTTTACCAATGTCGTCCCTATATGGTTGACATATCCTTATTTTAAATGTTTAAATTAAACCTTTAAGTGATTATTAAATCCGAACTCATTTGCATTATGTGATTAGACCAGTGAGCGTGTCTATGCATTTAGAGTTTCGCATTGTCACGAAAGTTATTAAGGAGATTTCTATGTTTTTGGGCTTTGGGGCTTTTTAATTGATTTATTTTAATTTTTTGCAGCTTTTCCATAGATGAATTCCTATTTATAGGAATAGCCTTTTTTTTTTTTTTGGGTCGATTCAGGTTTTAACTAGGTTGGTTGGTTATTTGCCCTAATCGATTATTCACTCAAAAAGTGAATAAATATCCAAAAAGAAATTTAATTCCTCAATTCTCACTTTTGAATTAGAAAATTGGAGAGTAAAACCCAAAATCCAATTCATGAGGATTCACTTTTTTGTTCATTGTGGGAGCTACGGGTGTGGGATCATTGCAAGGTTGAGCTCGTTGGATCCAGCTTGGGGAAACCTTGGATTGCCATGATTTTCAACTACTTCTGTGGGGCATATGCACCGAGTTGTGGTGCCAAAAAAATGACAAATTTTTTTTCTTCTAATTTTCAATAGCGCGTATGCGCTATAGCACATACACATTATAGCGCGTACTCGCTATAGTGCGTACACGCTATTGAAAATTAGAAAAAGTTATATGATGGGTTGCAGACCCGCGGCCCATCATTTTCATTTTGTTTTTTGGCTCTCCAACAGTGCGTACATGGGTTTGACAGCAAAAATTCACCACCATTTTCTAAAATGCTTCCTCACCAACAAAATCCAAGACAACGAGCACACCCACGACGACGAGGTAAGTGATATAAACTTAACTTTGCATTGTTTAATATGTTTTCCATATTGTTTTATTGGTTTTTGATATTCTTTTGTAGGGGTTTTACAAATTTCATTTAGATTTGTTTATTTAGTTGGATTTCAATTGATTTTTTATTAGGAAATGTCCATAATTAACCGAAAAATCCACAAAACCCTCAAGAACCTCAAAATCAAAACCCTCCTCAAGAAGAACAACAAATTTCACAACCTGAACCAATTGCAAGACCTCTGTTAGGCACACAAGAAAATATAAGAAATGAAATACAGAGAGGCAAAACTGAATTAGAAAGACTCATTGCTCAGTTGAAAGAATCCGGACAAACCAATCCAATGAGGGCTCAATTGGCATCATCCCTCAAATCTATTAACACTCAGATAGCCTCAGTTAGTGGTTAGTTAGATATTTGGCGGGCTAAGAGGGATGAACAAAAAAGATTTTATGCAAAAAAATTGTCATATGAAGATGTTAAAAAAAAAGAAATATCAAAAGGTAGTATATGTGCATTATTTAGAAAAATTGGTGAGCCAAATACTGTTAGAGAGGGTACTAAATGATTCCCCATCCATTGGTGCATACGTGATGCTATTAGAAATAATTTTTGGGATAGATGGTGGATGGTTTTTGATGCCCCTCCTTGCAACAATCACGAGGTCCCCATGTATTTTTTGAAGAAATTATATTGTGAGTTTGTCCTTGGGGAGATCCCCAATTATTTTGATATGTTAGACTCCCAAGGTAGAGGTGGGGGGTCATCATTTGAGAGGCCAGGAGCACGTCGTGACCCTAATGTAGTTAGGGCACCTGTGGTCCATCCACAACACAAGCATGTGATTATTCCTTCAATTGTAAAGGAACATGTAGAGGCCAGCACTCTAGGGACCATTAATGCTTTGACGCAGACCCTTATCCATTCCACAAGCCCATTAGTTGAGGGGGAGCCTTCTATGCGTTGCGGTCACATGTGCACTTCATGCGGATCCCTATGCACATTTGGCACTCATGCCGGAGATGGTGCGAATGATGGGCTTATCACTGATGAGTTCTTGAACGAGACATTTGGCATTGAAACATAGGTAAATTACTAATTTTATCACATTTCATATGTATAGTGAATGATTAATTAATTAGCATTAATTGACATTGTTCAAAATTTAGGGTCAAAGTGTTGCTGGGCCAAGCAGCGATCCTCCAGGCCCATTTTTTGTCCCTTCGACGAGTCCTGAGGTATGTATCAACTTAATCATTTTAATTAATGCATATATTTATTACATAATCATATTAAGGATTGACAAAAAAAATTATGCACGTGCATCAGTTCTCCACAGGACCCTCAACCTTTACCACAGACACAGAGCAGAGACATCATACGAGCTTCACACAAGTACAGTTGTTTCATGTTAATTTAATTCATTTGATTATATTTATTCCATGTTTCATGTTAGATATAACGTGTATTGTATGA
This sequence comes from Cupressus sempervirens, assembly GCA_028749045.1. Taxonomy (NCBI): domain Eukaryota; kingdom Viridiplantae; phylum Streptophyta; class Pinopsida; order Cupressales; family Cupressaceae; genus Cupressus; species Cupressus sempervirens. The sequence goes on along the minus strand of CM053790.1, from coordinate 193,451,881 downwards.
CATGCAGCTTATGATGTCAGACACACCTCCTCATCTGCGATAGTCTGTTGATAGTGGAGTGGCCCCAGCTGTGGCTAGCTCACAGCCACTGACAAAGGTATGAAAGAATTTTCTTCATTTTAGTTGTTGTTTATAATAGTTAATCTCAAAATTTCTAATGTTATTTATAAGTGATTATATTTGTTGAATTGTTGTAGGGTCTTGTCACTCTTGATCATCCACGAGCATTTTAGGTGGACTTACAGAGTGACTATTTGTTGGCGGTAAGAAAATAATTGATTTTGTGTGTACATATATTTGATTTCAACGTATAATAAATATTGATTCATATCTACTTTCTTTGTATCAGTTGGACCTGGAGAAGAGCCTCAACAAGACGTCAAGTGAGTGTGTCAGGAGGGCCCCATCATCTCCACTATCTCCCTCCACATGACGACAGAGGACATCGAGAGACTTGTTTCCTTGCCCATGTATATATATAGGCATCAGAGAGACATATTCGACATACATTTGATGTACATATGACATTTATTTGATGTATGACATTATTGGTTAATATATGATGTTTGTTCATATACGACATTATTGGTTATCATAATATATTATGTGTTTTTTAATGTATATGACATTATTGGTTATCATTTTATATTATATGTTTTTTCATGTATGACGTTAAATTAGATATGTTCGTGTATGACATTAAATTAGATATGTGCATGTATGAAATTAAATTCAATTGCTAGAGAGTTGCCATTATGTCTACCAACTAGTAGATGTTCTTTTTTGCATTATTAGTATTTCTCAAAAACTGCAAAGAAGCTGTTTCTAGTGAATAGTTGTAAACAATTGTGATCATCAACTTCATGTACTCATGGATTTGGCTGCGAACACTCGTAACTTTGGCTATAAGCATCCATGACTTTGGCTATGTGCACTAGTGGCTTTGGCTGTGAGCATTTATGGCTTTGATTGTAGGCACAATATAGCCTTGGCTGTAGGTTGTCTTTCTTGTTGCATGTCAAAGTTACCTTCAAGAATATCATTAGTCTAAGATCATTACAATTAAAATACTATGACATAATACCTTGGAAATAATAGTCTTTAACCCTTTACTTTATTTGTTAAAACATCATGTAGTACCTACTATAGTGCTTCTACTCAAATATGTTTTCAAAAATACTTAGTATGGCAAAGAAATGTCTATGGAAAGCTTGTCAAATAGGATATTGAAGAACTAAATGTGGATAGTCATTAGTACCCATCAATAAGAACACAGACATCTTTCTCGAGCAAGCCATATGACATTAGCTTAATTTATAAATTTTCTTTGCAAATAACTAGAAGATGCAATGAATCTTAATACAGAGTTAATCACGAACTCATTATTCCATCCAAGAAGCATATATCACCCTAAGCCAATTAACCGACAGGATAAAAATTAATTCAATTTCAACAAAATTTTGAGTATAACAAGCATCTTAGGGATTCTTACAAGAATTAACATGATGTTCAAAAGAGCATTACAAGTTCTCGTAATGCTATTTCACATATTGTAATCATATTCAATTTTCAATGGCCATTTGTATTACAAGCATAAATTTTCTTTAAGGTCTTTTAATTCTAGACATGAATTTTATTCTGAAGCTTTTCTATGACAACCCACTCAATGCATATATTGGTGTTCCACATTATGCTGATTTGACTTTCATTGGTTGATTTGGGTCTAGACATGATGTTATTCACTACCTTTTTTATATATTATTTTTTTGTAGTGAGGTTCTAGCCTGAATGAATGTATTAATCATCGAAGTTGTGAACCTTGGTCGAGATCCTTACAAATATATTTTCAAATTGGACCTCAAATAGTTTTCTCAGTCACCCCCTGTACACAGATGCTGAAATTGTAGTTAATTACAAAATTAATATTGAATTAACACAAGTTTAATTGAGAAGTATTATGTACCTCAATAGGCTAGATTATTATTGACCGGGAAGCTTTATCTTAGAGCAGTTGGTTTCCTAAATCTTTAGCGCAATGATACTCTTATGGAATGTGGAATTAGGTATGCTAGCTAAGGAACGTTCTTTAAAAGGCAGAGGAAACTAAGACTCACATGTTTCCAATCAATATAAATGTTTAAATCGCTTCTCTAATTTTTTCTATTTATGATCTTCTTAAAACTTAACTTTCTAAATGCATTGATGGGGAAATAAAGATCTTCTAGGAACTAAAGGCTAATCATGTTTAATACTTACAATTCTTTGTTTTTATCTAATAATTTAAAAAAGATTGTACAAGTGTTTTCAAAGAGCAACACTTGTCACTAACATCATAAGAAGGAATATCCAAGGAGAATTACCACTGATCCCCCACCACCAAATTCAAGAGAAAACAAAAATCCACTACTAAAGAGATAGTAACAATGATCATCCCTAGTCTCTCCCTTATCACAAAATGATTACCATCAAAATTTGCATTTCCAATTGTGTCATGTGCGTTGAAGTGATAGTAACATTTTCACTCTCTTACCTAATGTCTCCCATTTTTGAAACTCCTAGGGAAGGGCAAGGCCATCTTCTCAGTACTTCAAAATACAACGACTTCCATTTTTTCCCATATTGATAATCGTTGACTTAAAGTATAGTCAAAGTATTGACAGCCCATAGGAACTCAACCTTTGAACATCCCATCTATAAATGACCTCATAAAGAAAGTTCAATAAACTCACATGAAATAGTGAAAAAAAATTTGCATACTTGTGAAGATGATCAGAATGTAGGTGATCAATATGTCTCAAATCTATATTCAGTTCTTTTACTATGCATATAAATGGTTTGTTATATAAAAGACTTATATCCACCAGATAAATAATCATTTTCTTACTATGATATCCTTATCCTTGGCTGATCTCTGGTAGACCATTTCTTAACCATCCTCCTTCGATCTATAGGTCACTGTATTAATCTGGTTCATCTTGTCTCTACTCGAATTAATAAGAATTGGCAATCTCAGGGATTGCCAAAAGAGGAATGGGTCCAAGTGGAAGATAGGATTTAGAAGTGATTTTAATTAAAACATAATAAATAGTGTATTACAAAAATGAGAATAGTATGTTCTTCGCAATCTACTCCCTTATACATTCTATCAATGTTTCACATTGAACCTAATAGAGAACATCACAACACATAACTAGCAACATAGAACATACCTCCTAGCCACCTCAAGAACATAAAATTTCAAAAACCAAAGTGCACAAGTTTAAATTCAAAGCCTCAAAGGTCAAGAGCACAACAAATAAAAATAAATAAATAAATATGAACAAAACCCACATTTGATGGAATCACAAAAAATCTGGTGGCTAGATAGTTACAAGCTGATTCAAGCTAATCCTTCATCACCATTAAGGTTGAAAATAACATACCCAATTGAAAACCAATTTACATATACAAAGTGACTAACATTACTCACAAAGAGGGAGTAGAAGCTACACACTACCTTGCGTCCAAGGTGCGCTAAAGAACATAACCAAACTCTTGGAGATCATATAATCCTAAATTTACATAATTTGGCAGTAACACATTTCATTAACTTATGAAACATTTACCAAGTTCCATGATTTGTCTTTCCAAAAATGACATGCTAGATATGTTTTCCAACAATATAATTAAGATATAGATAACCCGAGATGGCATTGTAGAATGAAAACAGAATGGGATCTCCAAAAAGTGAGAGAGGTTATTGTAGGTCTCTGCAACACGGTCCTGTAGGAACTCAAATCTCATCCATATCTCGCATGAGCTCTGAGATATGCCCCATCAAAGATTGCAGCCCTGTGGCATTTAGTGACCCTTAGGGACATTCCGGTTCAGCATGCTTGAGAATGTTCGAGCACTGAAGGGGACAAGAAGAGGTTGGGGATAGGGTTTAGTTGGCCACCTGGAGCTAATGGAGCAAATAGTTTGATCCCACGACAAAAGATGAGAGAGATTTGGCAGTTGGCAACTTTATACTAGCCAACACTGCAAGTTTTAGCATCACCCGAGATGGCATTGTAGAATGAAAATAGAATGTGATCTCCAAAAAGTGAGAGAGGTTATTGTAGGTCTCTGCAACACGATCCTGTAGGAACTAGAATCTCATCCATATCTCACACGAGCTCTGAGATATGCCTCGTCAAAGATTGTAGCCCTGTGGCATTTAGTGACCCTTAGGGACATTCTGGTTCGGCGTGCCTGAGAACATTCGAACACTAAAGGGGACAAGACAAGGTTGGGGATAGGGTTTACTTGGCCACCCAAAGCTAATGGAGCAGACAGTTTGATCCCACGACGAAAGATGAGAGAGATTTGGCAGTTGGCAACTTTGTACTGGCCAACACTGCAAGTTTTAGCATCACCTAAGATGGCATTGTAGAATGAAAACAGAATGCAATATCCAAAAAGTGAGAGAGTTTATTGTAGGTCTCTGCAACACGTCCCTGTAGGAACTAGAATCTCATCCATATCTCACACGAGCTTCAAGATATGCCCCATCAAAGATTGCAGCCCTGTGGCATTTAGTGACCCTTAGGGACATTCCGGTTCAGCATGTCTGAGAACGTTCGAGCACTGAAGGGGACAAGACGAGGTTGGGGATAGGGTTTACCCAGCCACCCAGAGCTAATGGAGCAGACAGTTTGATCCCACGACGAAAGATGAGAGAGATTTGGCAGTTGGCAACTTTGTACTAGCCAACACTGCAAGTTTCAGCATCACCCGAGATGGCATTGTAGAATGAAAATGGAATGCCATCTCCAAAAAGTGAGAGAGGTTATTGTAGGTCTCTGCAACACGGTCCTGTAGGAACTAGAATCTCATCCATATCTCGCACGAGCTCTGAGATATGCCCCGTCAAATATTGAAGCCTTGTGGCATTTAGTGACCCTTAGGGACATTCTGGTTCAACGTGCCTGAGAACGTTCGAGCACTGAAGGGGACAAGATGAAGTTGGGGATAGAGTTTACCCGACCACCCGGAGCTAATGGAGTAGACAGTTTGATCCCACAATGAAAGATGAGAGAGATTTGGCAGTTGGCAACTTTGTACTCGCCAACACTGCAAGTTTCAACATCACCCAAGATGGCATTGTAGAATGAAAATGGAATGCGATCTCCAAAAAGTGAGAGAGGTTATTATAGGTCTCTGCAACATGGCCCTATAGGAACTGGAATCTCATCCATATATTGCACGAGCTCCGAGATATGCCCTGTTAAAAATTGCAGCCCTGTAGCATTTAGTGACCCTTAGGGACATTCTGGTTCAGCGTGCCTGAGAATGTTCGAGCATTGAAGGGGACAAGACGAGGTTGGGGATAGGGTTTACCCGGCCACCCAAAGCTAATGGAGCAAACATTTTGATCACACGATGAAAGATGAGAGAGATTTGGTAGTTGGCAACTTTGTACTGGCCAACACTACAAGTTTTAGCATCACCCGAGATGGCGTTGTAGAATGAAAATGGAATGCGATCTCCAGAAAGTGAGAGAGGTTATTGTAGGTCTCTACAACATGGTCTTGTAGGAACTAGAATCTCATCCATATCTTGCACGAGCTCCGAGATATACCCCATCAAAGATTGCAGCCCTGTGGCATTTAGTGACCCTTAGGGACATTTCGATTCAGCGTGCCTGAGAACGTTTGAGCACTGAAGGGGACAAGATGAGGTTGGGGATAGGGTTTACCCAGCCACCCAGAGCTAATGGAGTAGATAGTTTGATCCCACAATGAAAGATGAGAGAGATTTGGCAGTTGGCAACTTTGTACTGGCCAACACAGCAAGTTTCAACATCACCCGAGATGGCATTGTACAATGAAAATGGAATGCGATCTCCAAAAAGTGAGAGAGGTTATTGTAGGTCTCTGCAACATGGTCCTGTAGGAACTAGAATCTCATCCATATCTCGTACGAGCTCTGAGATATGCCCCGTCAAATATTGCAGCCTTGTGGCATTTAGTGACCCTTAGGGACATTTCGGTTCAGCGTGCCTGAGAACGTTCGAGCACTAAAGGGGACAAGATGAGGTTGGGGATAGGGTTTACCCAACCACCTGGAGCTAATGGAGCAGACAGTTTGATCCCATGATGAAAGATGAGAGAGATTTGGTAGTTGGCAACTTTGTACTGGCCAACACTACAAGTTTCAGCATCACCCGAGATGGCGTTGTAGAATGAAAACGGAATGCGATCTCCAAAAAGTGAGAGAGGTTATTGTAGGTCTCGACAACACAGTCCTGTAGGAATTGGAATCTCATCCATATCTCGCATGAGCTCCAAGATATGCCCCATCAAAGATTGCAGCCCTGTGGCATTTAGTGACCCTTAGGGACATTCCGATTCAGCGTGCCTGAGAACGTTTGAGCACTGAAGGGGACAAGACAAGGTTGGGGATAGGGTTTACCTGGCCACCTGAAGCTAATGGAGCAAACAATTTGATCCCATGACGAAAGATGAGAGAGATTTGGCAGTTGGCAACTTTGTACTGGCCAACACTGCAAGTTTCAACATCACCCGATATGGCATTGTAGAATGAAAACAGAATGTGATCTCCAGAAAGTGAGAGAGGTTATTGTAGGTCTCTACAACATGGTCCTGTAGGAACTAGAATCTCATCCATATCTTGCATGAGCTCCGAGATATGACCCGTCAAAGATTGCAGCCCTGTGGCATTTAGTGACCCTTAGGGACATTCCGTTTGAGCGTGCCTGAGAACATTCGAGCATTGAAGGGGACAAGACAAGGTTGGGGATAGGGTTTACTCAGCCACCCAGAGCTAATGGAGTAGAAAGTTTGATCCCACGATGAAAGATGAGAGAGATTTGGCAGTTGGCAACTTTGTACTGGCCAACACTACAAGTTTCAGCATCACCCGAGATGGCATTGTAGAATGATAACGGAATGCGATCTCCAAAAAGTGAGAAAGGTTATTGTAGGTTTCTACAACACAGTCCTATAGGAACTAGAATCTCATCCATATCTCGCACGAGCTCCAAGATACGCCCCATCAAAGACATTTGAATTCACAGTGTTTAATGAGAATATAGTTGAGGCTTGCTTTACTTTTCTATGTTAAGTTTGACTTTCAATTTTGGTTTCCCTACTTATCTATGTGAAAGTTCCACTTTCATAAGTAACATGGATGCAATAATACTAAATTAAGTATAGGTCCATGGTTCTAGAAGCTTCACATAGCTTCTCTTCAACTATGGATCTTGTAAGCATTGTACCATGACTATTGGTGTTGTGAGAATATACAAAGCATATATATTGTTTGACCAAATGTCTTCAATGAACATGAACTATATGGAAGAAGAGAAGACATGTTGCAAAGTCTTTGAAAATTTTCTTCAAGAAATGTAAGGAGCCATGGGTGATTCATCCAAATTATTTGGTAAAATAAGAGGAGGAATGAATCAACCTTGATGATAGAGGTAATTGCTAAATAATATTTATTTAATCACATTGTTTGAAAAAACTTTAATGACCTTTAAATACAATTGAAAGAAATGGAATTGATCTCCCTTACTCATGTATTTGTATGGGTCTAAGGTAATATGCATTATGAAATTTCTTTATTTTCCAAAATATTATATCTTAAAATTCACAATCATCAAATCTTAGCATCCAATCAACTAATCCAGTAATACAAGCATCAAACCAATGTGATAACAAAAAATCAAAGTTGATTCCATAAGGTCTAACAATATCATATAATTCATTTATCAATAATTTGAAACATCATAAGCATATGTCTAATAATGTCATACATGAAATATATGTAAAAAATGACATACATAGAAAAAATTATACAAAACATATGCCCAATAATGCCATATAGGTGTAAAATGTACATCATTAGGTATATACTCTTTCCAACTAGGGGAACAAAATAAATACCTAATTTTCTTTAATTGCCAAAAAGTGAGAGATGGTGTATATAACGAGGTCTTCATAACATGCTCACTAGTCCATTAGTCTAGAATCTTCTGTAACTTGACATGTTACAATCAAAATTATATATGAATTTTATATTGAATTTCAGTACTAATGAAATTTTAATGTAAACTCTTTCATACCTTAGTCATTGGCTTAGAACTAGTGAGTGCAATAAGGACTCGTTGATCAATACAATGATGAAGATGTAAAGGAATCTCTGATGTCAATAGCTCAAAATGATAATACATGAGACTCAAATGCAGTTATGAAGAATACACATTTTCTTTTGTCTCCATATCAAATAAAATATTTTGGTACCTCTGTGAATGTAGTATGAAATCCTTCATTTTATAGTGTTGATCCCAAAGCTACAACACTTATTATTTATTACACATGTATGTAAATCTGTTAAGCATCAAATTCAACACCTTTGTGTGCAAAATAATGTACTATATGTTAGAGTAGTAAATTCATTTTCTTAGTAATTAAATTATATTGATATAATTACTAAGTTACTTATTATATTGATATAGTTTACTTCTAATTCCTTTCGATTTACAACTAATTGAAATGATTTCCCCAATTTTCCATCTAGTCACTAGAAAATCAGATTTGTTGTCTCTTTCTCTTAAAGAATCAGATCTACTAGTTCCTTTGGTCTAGAAGCCTTCCATTGAGATTGGGGTTTTGAAAGGTTCAAGGGTTGAGGAACTTTTTATAGAATATCTTGAAGAAGAAGAGGTCATGTATAATGGTTTTGAGGAAGGCTAGAGTTCCATCCAAATGGTGTTACAAAATGGCTAAGCGGAGGAGGAGGTAGAAGAATAAATAGAATAAATGCATGAGAAGGAGGGTCATGGGGGCAATGGAAAATTTGGGGAGGGAAGCAATTAGGAGAATGGGTCAAATATGCTTCTCAACTAGAAGGAGAGTATTGCAGTGGACACTGATACTAGTCCGCCTCATAGCAAGATCACCTTGTTAAGGAGATCACTACCAATCAGAATTTTACCTATAAGCCTACAAGACTTCATCCCTTGGTAGTGGTAATGGTGGTAATTATGGTTGAATGTGTTTGAAATAGAAAAAGAAACAAAGTGTGTTTTGTATGACACTATTCACTCATCATAGGTTGTATGGATTCAAACCCACAACCTAGCTTTTATACCATTATACAAATTACAAATTATAAGACTATGCCTTTCATGATAGTCGCATTTTCATATTGGCAAATGAAGAATGACTTTTGGAACAAACATAATAAATACTTCCAAATACAAATGAAGCCAATGTATTGTATTATAAGCTCGAATGGTAAAGACCAAGCCCAAACATTTATTAAGGTGTAGCATTTATAATTGTCAAGTTCATGTGAAGAAGTCATTGTTCATATTCTCATTGTTGTGTAATTTGATGATAAGAAGAATACAATGATATAGAGGTTGATAGTGACTTAAAACTTTACAAAATGCAATCAATGAGAATTTTACATTGAGGGGGGAGTAATAATCAATGTTTCATTCTCATTGTTTGACAAACTCTTATATAAAGAGGGAGTAGACAGATGATATGGTTTAGTCTTCTTCCGAGAATCTTAGTCATATTGGTTCAGAAGGATTCATGATACAACTACTATACTTAGTGTGACCAATTGATGCTAAAAACCTTAGTATTGATGCTACAAACCTTAGTATTGATATAATTTAACCTCTACAATTCCAAGCATAAGATGATTAGCATACAATGGTACTTGAACAAATAACACTAATAAATATTGAGGATGTGAATTGATAATACCATTTCGCAGATGATTTTTGGCATCTCACCTTTTATCACTTGTGCATCAACTTTATTAGCCCTCTTCTTTGGTGACCTACAAATGGAGAATTAGCACAGTATAAAATCTAAGATAAGATTAAAAAAAAGGGTCCTATTAAAGAATCTAATATAAATTCAAATAATGTATCTAGATTCTAAACAAATCAAAATTAAATCTCATCACTTACACATCATAACAATACAGTCCACTTTAGTCATGTGATAGTCTTGGGGAAGAGGTTGTAACATTGTATTTGGATCCAATTGATCACTTTTTATCTCTCTCCCAATTCAATCTAATGAGCCAACTGGATCTACTCAAAATTTTAATGTCTCAAGTATTGCCTCATGGTTTGACTAGTGAACTTTCCAAAGAATCTTATTATGTGGTTTTCCACCATATTTTATCAAGTGGACATTTGATGTGACAAAAATGTTTGAATAATGAAGAATCTTCCTCTCTATTTTCCAATCCTCGAATAACCACAAGTTAGGATTCTTCATAGGATATCGTCTAAGCCATGTGCCTGTTACAACCACCGCACTGACATGGTACTCTAAACCTTCACCATCTATAACTGAGTGATCCAATTTTTGTTTGGCTTCAACACAATGACACAAATAATAATTTGTCCCTTCTTCATTTTCTTCAAGTGCAATAACAGCAAAAACATGGCTTGCAATGACAAATGTACAAAATGCGATCATTAATTCAGAAAATACTTGGGTAAAATTTATAAAGTTACATATTGAAATTACAAAGATATATATATATATATATATATTACCAGGTTGCACTAGATCTAACAAGCGGTCAAAGTCAATAGATGGATCCATCTTTACCATTTCTAGTGTTTGTGGGGGACGATAGGTGTCAATTGGGTCCAAAACCCATATATACCATTTGTCCACCCATTCAGTTGACTCACAATCATCCCAATTTTCCTCTGTACGTGATGGACAATAGCATGCCATTTTTTGTGTGTGGATACTCCATGAACCTGCATCAGAGCTTCTAAAAGAGTGTAACTCACTAGATCCTGTTAGTGTGCAACAATCCTGATATGGTGCAATGTTAGTATTATCTATCAACCAAAAAAATCTACGAACTATAGACTCACCTTCCTTACCTAGACCCATTGTATTGTTACACCATTGGATGATGGATTTTGCATCTATCAATATTGCTCCATCTTTTTACTTTAGTTCTTCACGAGCCAAGGCTCTTTTGATGCATGCTCCTACACCATCATGCTCTCCCTTACCATGACCAGCCTCTGTGAAATTCCACATATATTGAATTCTACACAACCTGTGCATCCTTCTCAACCAATAGAACATCCGTGCATTCTTGAATTAAGATGCACAATTGTCTGACCAAATAATGTGTTGATGATATGATATGCCCCTATTAGCCAAATCTCCATAAAATAGTTGAAAACAACCATGTACAAACTCCGTAGAATGTGATCGATCATTGCTGATGTAAAAATGGTACTCCCTCAAAATCTTCCTGTCATCCTCTGTACTTGTAGGTGAATGCATGAATGTTATGTAAACAAATATGGAAACTTGTTGAGATGTATAATACTTTGCTTGCACCTCATTTTGTGGTTGTAGTGTGTAGTTCTCTGTAAAATCTACAACCGAAACAATGGTATCCAATGGAAACGTATCCTTGCACAACTTGAATTGCAAATCCAACCATTGAGCTCTATGGGTATGCCTTGCATACTCGTACATAATCTTTTCATGAAAAATCTTCATGAACTCATACACTGGAATCTTTTCAATAACGAGATCACATCTTTTACCATGTTTCCCATCTTTTAGAGCATATGTCACTGTCTTGAATTTTTTGTAATCTACTATTTCATTTCCAATTGCATGTGTACTATCCATATGTTGACAAGTTGATAAAAGTTTCAAAGAACCACAAAATAAGCATGTACCATCCGAGCATGATGTCTTGTAAAATTGTTGGCCGTCTCCTATTTCACGTAAAATGTTGGATATGAATTCCCTTGAAGATCTTGGTGGCTCTTTTATGTCACAATCCTGCAAAACAAACTGAGAATGCAAAACTACGCATATGTGCCTAAAAACATCAAAATGGTTAGAAAATTCAATATGTATCCTACAACAACAAGTTGTGCGTGTGTGATTTATTTTCACATAAAAAGGTTTACCCATCTCAAAGAATCTTTGACTTATTCGAATTTGAGGATACATACCAATAAATTTTGCAAAAAATTATGTTTGAGTTGAGTCCAAAAAATGTTTCGCATGTGGCTCGCGATTTTGGCTACCAATCCTCCTTCTTACAACATCTCTTTGATTAGGAGAAACACGTGTGTTATTTTTTCAAAAATCTTCAATCAATGATTTCAAGGCTTCACTAATTTCTTTATCCTTTCGCGGTAGTCTACCGCTAAATGTCCATAACTCATTTTTTGTTGGATCTTCTAATCTCTCATGCCTTAGCATGGCTCTCCTTAAGGTACCTCTACCAATTTTTAAAGTTTTGCTTGTCTTTCTCATGAGTCTAGCTTTCTTCATTTGGCTACTTACTATTGTCGATGTGAGTACTCGTCTTGTGATATTACTATCTTTCATGCATTATTTAGAACCCACTTTGTCATAAGCACTCATTAGATTCTTTAAAATATTTCTTTCATTTGAATCATCCATCGTTCTTAGCCCAAGAATCTTCATGATAGGCCTAAATTTCAAATTCCTCATCATTTCAACAAATAATTGGCACTGACCTATAATATTTAATTCTTCAAAAAATAATCTCCACATATGATTAACTTTTCTTTGACAAGTACGCTTGCTAATCTTGTCAGGCATTGATTTCAAAATGTTAGCATCAATATCAATCAAATATTTTGGTTTTCTAAAATGAATTCTAGAAGGTGTTCTAATCTCTTCAATTCTCTCAACATTTTGAACATCAATGTAAGGTTGAGTGTATTGCGTACCTTGAACCGAAGATGATGTGCCTTGGAAATAAGATGTAAAAGATGGAATATCACTTACTTGATGTGTTGATGTTGTGCTTTCAACATGACATGATGGAGTGTGTATATCGTCGGATCTATAAATCAATGTCTCGTCAACATGAGAGGATGATATGACTTCAACATTGGAAGATGATGTAGCGGATGATATGACTCCAACATTTGAAGATGGTGTAGTGGACAATATGACTCCAACATTGGAGGATGGTGTAGCTTCACAATTCAATTGTCTTCTTGAGTGTAACAATCTCATTCGTTCTCTTTGTCTTTCTAATTCTTCCTCTTTGTTTCTTTGTACTGGTGGTTCTTGATCCTCTTCAAAAGTTAATTCTTCATCATTGCTTTGCAATTTTCTTTGTTCATGTAGTAATTTCATTTTATCTCTTTTAATTGTCAAATCTCTCTCCCTATCTGCATTTGTTTGAATCTTTGGTTTATTCCTTGGCATGATGATGATTTCTACATGTCAAATTATTCAAACATCTGAATTACTTAAAATGTGTAAATTACAAATTATTCAATTACATATAAAAATTATAATTATTTGAACGAATACACAATATATATCAAATGACTTGTCAAATTTCTAACCATTTCAAAATAACATTTCATTCAAATATACAATTTTCAATGAATTCACTATATATTACATTATAATCAAATTTGTATCTATATATCGACAAACAATATTTAAAATGGATTGCACTAACCTTTTCTATAAAAGGAATATTCAAAAATTCTTCAAATCAAGTATCCAATGATTGAATTTGGTGTTTGCTAGCTTCCAAAAGTGTTGAAATAGTGTTTGCTAGATGTTGAAACCCGTGTTTTCTGTTGGAATAATAGAGAGCATAATAGACCAAAAGTTAAAAATGGATGAAATGGGCCCCAAGGTTGGTTTTTGACCTTTTTTGGTGATTTGAGATAGCGCGTACGCACTATAGCACGTACGCACTATCTCAAAACACATCACTCCCCATCCTCCCTACTCTCTATCCTCCCTACTCTCTCTCCCATCCCCTCCCTCTCTCTCTTCCTACTCTCTCCCATCCTTTACTCTCTCTCACTCTCCCTCTCCCACCACCTACTCTCTCTACCTCTCTCACCCCCTCTCCTCTCCCATCCCCGACTCTTTAGATCTCTCACACACACTCTTATCCCCCCTATCTCTCTCCCTCTCCCTCTCCTACCACCTAATTTCTCTCCCCCATCCCCTACTCTCTTCTCTCCCATCCCCTACTTTTTCTCTCTTACACACATTCCCATTCCCCCTCTCTCTCCCTCTCCCACCACCTACTTTCTCTCCCCCATCATTGTACTCTCTCTACCACCCCCTACTCTCTCTCACACTCACACTACTACTACCTACTATCTCTCTCTCTATCTAAAGTTCTCTCTCTCCCTCTCTACTCTCTCTCTCCCCCATCTTGTACAAGCTCTCTCTGCCTCTCCCACTCTCTCTCCCATCGGCTACTTTCTCTCCCCCATCCCCTGCTCTCTCTCTCATCTCCCATCCCCTACTCTCTCACACTCTCACACTCTCCCCCATCCCCTACTCTCTCTCTCCTCTCCCATCCCCTACCCTCTCACACTGTCACTCTCTCCCATCCCCTACTCTATCTTTCTTACACATACACCCCCATCCCCCCCTCTCTCTTTCCCTCTCCCACTGCTTGCTTTCTCTCCCCCATCGTCGTACTCTCTCTCTGCCACCCCCTACTTTCTCAAAACACATCACTCCCCATCCTCCCTACTCTCTATCCTCCCTACTCTCTCTCCCATCCCTTCCCTCTCTCTCTTCCTACTCTCTCCCATCCTTTACTCTCTCTCACTCTCCCTCTCCCACCACCTACTCTCTCTACCTCTCTCAACCCCTCTCCTCTCCCATCCCCAGCTCTTTAGATCTCTCACACACACTCTTATCCCCCCTATCTCTCTCACTCTCCCTCTCCTACCACCTAATTTCTCTCCCCCATCCCCTACTCTCTCTCTTCTCTCCCATCCCCTACTTTGTCTCTCTTACAAAAATTCCCATTCCCCCTCTCTCTCCATCTCCCACTGCCTACTTTCTCTCCCCCATCATCGTACTCTCTCTACCACCCCCTACTCTCTCTCTCTCACTCACACTACTACTACCTACTATCTCTCTCTCTCAAGTTCTCTCTCTCCCTCTCTACTCTCTCTCTCCCCCATCTTGTACAAGCTCTCTCTGCCTCTCCCACTCTCTCTCCCATTGCCTACTTTCTCTCCCCCATCCCTTGCTCTCTCTCTCGTCTCCCATCCCCTACTCTCTCACACTCTCCCCCATCCCCTACTCTCTCTCTCCTCTCCCATCCCCTACTCTCTCACACTCTCACTCTCTCCCATCCCCTACTCTATCTTTCTTACACATACACCCCCATCCCCCCCTCTCTCTTTCCCTCTCCCACCGCCTACTTTCTCTCCCCCATCATCATACTCTCTCTCTGCCACCCCCTACTTTCTCAAAACACATCACTCCCCATCCTCCCTACTCTCTATCCTCCCTACTCTCTCTCCCATACCCTCCCTCTCTCTCTTCCTACTCTCTCCCATCCTTTACTCTCTCTCACTCTCCCTCTCCCACCACCTACTCTCTCTACCTCTCTCACCCCCTCTCCTCTCCCATCCTTGGCTCTTTAGATCTCTCACACACACTCTTATCATCCCTATCTCTCTCCCTCTCCCTCTCCTACCACCTAATTTCTCTCCCCCATCCTCTACTCTCTCTCTTCTCTCCCATCCCCTACTTTGTCTCTCTTACACACATTCCCATTCCCCCTCTCTCTCCCTCTCCCACCGCCTACTTTCTCTCCCCCATCGTCGTACTCTCTCTACCACCCCCTACTCTCTCTCACACTCACACTACTACTACCTACTATCTCTCTCTCTCAAGTTCTCTCTCTCCCTCTCTACTCTCTCTCTCCCCCATCTTGTACAAGCTCTCTCTGCCTCTCCCACTCTCTCTCCCATTGCCTACTTTCTCTCCCCCATCCCCTGCTCTCTCTCTCGTCTCCCATTCCCTACTCTCTCACACTCTCACACTCTCCCCCATCCCCTAATCTCTCTCTCCTCTCTCATCCCTTACTCTCTCACACTCTCACTCTCTCCCATCCCCTACTCTATCTCTCTTACACATACACCCCCATCCCCCCTCTCTCTTTCTCTCTCCCACCGCCTACTTTCTCTCCCCCATTGTCGTACTCTCTCTCTCTGCCACCCCCTACTCTCACACTCTCACACTCTCTCCCATCCCCTGCTCTGTCTCTCTTACACACACACTCCCACCCCCCTCTCTCTTTTCCTCTCCCACCGCCTACTTTCTCTCCCCCATCGTCGTACTCTCTCTTTGCCACCCCCTACTTTCACACTTTCACACTCTCTCCCATCCCCTACTCTCTCACTTTCATAGATACACACACTCTTATCCCCCCACTCTTCTTCTTCTATCCCATCCCCTACTCTCTACATCTGTCACACACACTCCCATTCCCCCTATTTCTCTCCCTCTCCCTCTCCCTCTCCCACTCCCTCTCCTACCGCCTACTATCTATCTCTATCAAGCTCTCTCTCTCTCTCTCTCTCTCTCTCTCTCTCTCTCTCTCTCTCTCTCTCTCTCCCCCTCCCATCCCTTACTCTCACTCTCTCTCCCATCCCCTACTACTTTCTCTCAAACTCTCATACTCTCTCCCATCCTTTACTCTATCTCTCTTATAAATAAATACACATTCCCATTCCCCCCCCCCTCTCTCTCTCGCAGTCCTTGTCCCACTGCCTACTCTCTCCCATCCCCTACTCTATCTCTCTTAAATGCTTCCATTCCACCTCTCTCTCCCTCCTACTCCCTCTCCCACCGCCTACTATATATCTCTCTCTCTCTCACTCTCTCCCTCTCTCTCCCATCCCTCTACCATTGCCTACTCTCTCTATCTCTCTCTCCCCTCTCTCATTCTTGAATCTCTCTCTTTCACACACACACACCCATCCCCCCTCTCTCCTCTTCCATCCCCTACTTTTTCTCTCACTTGCTCTCCCTCTCCCATTGCCTACTCTCTCTCTCACTCTCACTCTCACTCTCTCCCTCTCCACTCTCTCTCTCTCTCTGCTACCCTTTGGTCTCTCTTAAATTTTCACACTCTCTCCTATCCCCTACTCTCTCTCTCTCTCTCTCTCTCTCTCTCTCTCACACACACACACACACACACACACACACACACACACACACACATTTCTATTCCCCCCTGTCTTCCCCCTCTCTCATTGCCTACTCTCTCTTCCATCCCCTACTCTGTCTTGAGCTACTTTGTCTTCCCCCTCTCCCATTCCATACTCTCTCTCTTTCACACACATGCACTCCCATCCTCCTCTCTCTTGAGTTCTTCCTCTCCCACTTCATCTCCCATTGCCTACTCTCTCTCTCCCCCATCCCCTACTCTTAATCTCTCTCTCCCAACCTATACTCTCTCTCACACTTCCTCTCTCTCCCATCCCCTACTTTAAATCTCTTTCCCCCATCCCACACTCTCTCTTTTCCACCCCTACTCTCTCTCACACTTCCTCTCTTTGCCACCCCTACTCTCTCTCCCATCCTGTACTCTCTCCCCTCTCCTATCCCCTACTTTCTCTCTATCTCTTTCATGCACACACATAGCCATTCCCCTATCCCCCCCACCTAGTTCTCTTTTGCAACTTACATCTTAATAGTGTGTGTGCACTATAGTGCATGTGCCCTATAGCGTGCATGCACTATTTAGAACTGAGGTTTAAATAGCGCGTGCACACTATAGTGTGTGCATGTTATAGGGCGCATGCGCTATTTAAACCTTAATCAAACCCAAGCCTAAGGCTTGGTTTTGCCTTGGAGATCCAACCCAAAGGTTTGGATTTGATGAATAGGCCTGAGACGTGTTTTCCAGCAAACATACAAAAAATGATTATTTTTCTTCTGTGCTCCCCTTCAAGATTTCTCATGGTTGGGTATCGATAAGATCAGGTTACATAGCATTATAGGTCTTTGTGTTAGCTATCTAATCATATAATTTATTTTTAATTTGAATTATTTCAAGCATTTCATCTATAATTTCTTTAGAATGTATGTTCATTTTTTGTCCAAAACCACCACGTACTAATTGGGCTCTAGATTTTAGCTCGTTCATCGAATTTTGTAACAACTTAGTTTTTTAGAAACTAGACTCCATTCTACACACTTTGAAAAAAAAAGTTTTGATTTTAGATTAGTTTTCAATTATTTCTAGGGGGAGCACACAGATATTTCATGTTTTTGGGGTGTGTCTAGTTAAAAAATTCATTAAAAAAAAATGCACATTATAAAATTACCCGAAAAATCTGGGATAAACTACATAGTGTCAAGTAACTTTTGAACAGAGCGATTAAAAAATTTCAAAAAAAAAGTTAAAATTTTAGGGGGCCCACACTTTGTACTGTGTTATATTTTTTTGGAATAAACAGTACCACTTTTTGTAGCCCCCTTTTTTGAGGACCTAAAACTAAACCATTTTGAAAAAAAATTAGTAGTTTAGAAACTAGATTCAAAGGACTACGAATTTTTTTTTTTGTCATATCTAAAAATTTTGAGCGTAACTATCTTCAAATTCTTGTTGAAGTTCAAAATTTGCAGATTTCAGGAAAAAGGTGTCCACTTATACCCCCCTTTTGGCACCACAATTTTGTGCACTTATCCTGTGGGCTATTTATTTTATCGTTCAGATTCCCGTTTTGCCCTTTTGGCTGTGAGGTAGGCCTTTCCTATTTTATTGTTTTGGCTCTGTTTCTACTTCTATTCTTGGTAGTCATTTGTTTGGAGGCTGAGAACTAGTGTTCCCCTCTATTTCTATATGCTAGTTCTACCCGGTTGGGTGGGTATGAACGTTTCCCTATTTTTTGAGATGAGGGTTTGGGGTTTTGCACCGTTATGCTGGCCGTTTTTGTATATGGTGTCTAAACATGTCTATTTTTGAATTTTTAGGGTTTTTGTACCCAAAGACCAAATGGGCTGTAATTTTGAGGTTTTTACCTTGTTTTGTGTGCTGCCCTATTTTCTCAAGTTTTCTTGGCACAATGTGGGATGTGGACCTAGATGATCCATTTGGATATTAGTCAAACCACTATTGCACTTCTATGTTGTATTGGGATGCATGTCACATCCATACTCTCGACATTGTGTTTAGTTGAGTGATTTTTATACCTGATGTTATTGTTTCTTTTGGTCCCTTATTATTGTTTCGTGGACACTAGGATTCGTGTAGAATCCATGCTCCCAGATTGAGGCCGGTTGAGTGAGTTCATGATGTTTGGTCTTGCTACATCATTGGGATTCATGTAGAATCCATACTCTCAGATTGAGGCTGATTGAGTGATTTCATGATGTATGGATTTATTGACTTGGGATTCATGTAGAATCCATCCTCCCAAGTTGCTTTTGGTTGGGGTGTTATATTTTGCATTGTATTCTCATCTTGTCTTTGTGTTTTGATCTTCGAGATGCACGTACATTTGCTAGGTGACTTGTGAGGCCCGATCTTTCATGGTACTTCTAGAAGTTATGATCATCGGGGTTGGGATGAGAGTATGCATGCCCATAGACAATTATCTTAGGATGAGCATGGATAGGGTAGGGTGGCATATGGAGGGGGCTTCTATCTCGCAACCCAATGATCATGGTGCCATGGGTTGGCAGAGGGAGCTTTATATAAGTGATAACTAAATAAAATGTGTGAATGGTAATAAAATTTAAGATAATAAAATGTGTGAGCACCTGATTAAGTTTGAGGACACAATGTGTGAGCACCCGTTTAAGTTTGAGGACACATGATCTGAGCTTGGGATTTTTGATGCCAAGCGACTCTCCATGATGTCAACCCCTACTTAGTAGCCTATTGAGTGTCTAACAATGACCTATACTCCTTGCATTGTCTTAGGTTCTTGGTTACAACCATCATACTGTCTGGCATGAGTGTTAGCCATGGATGTTGTTTTGTGTGTTTGTGCTTGGATCATTATCTCCATCAGCATGGTAGCTGTAGACTTGCAAGTACCACATGGTTGGGAGGCATAGCTACCTATACCACTGCTAGGATTGGTGTATAGAGATGGTCTTTTATCCTAGTGCGACCGTTGTTGGATGTTTTCACTTGATACTTCAGGTTCCAGAATAGGCTTTCTTGTGATTTATACTTTCATTGGAATGCTTGAATATCATGTTTAGATGATGTTAGTTTATTTGACGCATTCCCATATTATGATGTTCAACATATGACTAGATGATTTGAATTACTTTATTGGATCATCTATTGCTTATTGGTTTAGCATGTTGGATTTCCTTATTATGATGTTCATCATGTGATAGGTGATGTTATCTACTTGAAGGATTATCTTATGCTTTACTACTAGCATGTTAGATTTCCTTATGTTTATATTGTAGCATGTTTTAGTAGTGACGTCCCTATTACAATAGTACCGATGATCTAATTGGTGACTCAGGAAGTTACGTGCGGGGGATGGCTAGGATCCATGATGGTCTTATGATGCTATTGACGGTTGGGAGCAACCATGCACTTAGTTTGGTTGTTCAGTTATTGTGATGTTATTTCTATACATTGTGATGTTACTTTTGTTCATTACGATGTTGCATTCAATATGTTCTTCTGCTATGGTTTAGATGGATAGATGTTCCTCTTTCATTATTGTTTTTGCACTCTAGTGTTCATTCCTTGATTTACGTGGATCTGGTACTCCTCGGTGTGGAGGTTTTCATGTTTTTATGCTTTTTATTCTTGTTTTGTTGTCTTGTTGATGTGTTTTCTCATGTGGATAGATAGTTCCTTGTGCGAGAATGTACTTCCACATGTGAGAAGGTGCTTCTTCATGTGAGAATGCATTTCCTCGTGTAGGGATGCAAATCTTTGCATAGTGTGCAGCAAATCCTCATGCAAAGCCATGCACTTTCTCGCATGCAGTGATGCAAGATCTTGTGTGAAACTTGAGACTAGTGCACTTTCTCGCACGAGAAATAGGGGGCAGTTAGGCTTGGCCAAGGAAGGTTTGAAAGTTGGTTTTGGACACCTTATTGGATTTCACATCTCTCTAGTTCAAAACAATTTTTCTAAGGGGTTTAAAATATATCGTTTAAGTATAAGTTGACATATATTTTAATATATGTGACAAATCTTTTGAGATAGGTTTCAGATCTCTTCAAGATAAGATAAAGATTCTAGGAAATTTTAGGGCTTTAGAAATTCAAACTTGTTGGATGTTCATTTTGCATGAGGTCAACGGCAGGAATCCATAGTGTAATTCCTCTCTTGAAAAACAAATCTTTTTAAGGATCCACTCCAAGGTTCAGTGTTTGTCTTGCGACGTACCAAAATCCACTCAATAGAAGATAAATGTGAATGTTCATGAGGAGGCCTTTGCTGGTTCCAAAAACTCTTTTACCTTGGAATCAAGTAAAATTTGTTCGCTGTCTCAAAATATCACACCAAAAGAACAATATTTTTTGTATTTTCTATTTTTTTAATGAATGCAACTCTAACAATGCAACTAGTATGAGGTCCTAATCTAACATGGGGGTTAGCAAATAAAATAACAAAACTGAAAGAAAATAATATGAAATCAAATAACTTGAAAGTGAAATTCCTAAACGAACATAAGCTACAGAACACAACACACTGCGAGTTAAACCTTCAAAGAAATTGGTAGGAAACCAATGAAAATAGGAGCAGCACTTCCTAGAATCCATTGATGCAATCGTTAGTGAGAATCTTTAACAAATCGAATGATGTTTCACTCTTCATCAAATCGCAAGGCCACGGAAAGTGCGCTCATGCGAGACAAAAAGCTATGTAGACACAATCGGGTGATCTCTTCTCAAGCTCATTACGTCAACAAAATTCATATATCTATAGCAAACACCAGAACTAAAAGATCGCACAACCAAAAACCACGCAATAAACCTTTGGCTCAATCAAAATCTCATGAATAAATCCACAAAACAATGACACATTCAGGAAAGAATAACTACACTCCGAATTCTAGCACCAAAAACATAATTTTATTGCATAATAATGACAGCCTTTTTTACATTTTATAATGGGGTATTTATAAGAAATCGTCTCCTCAATTTGTGTTGAGAGTGAGAGATATCTTAATGCAATAAAATGCTTTTAAAACATTAAAACAAACTAAATATATACAAACTAGTAATCTAACTGGTGCGTAGAGGGACTCTATCCATATTTTATTCATTAATTGGATGCATGAGCCCTTTACATGTCAAAAACAATGAAATCATGAGAGATAAAGTAGGAGGAAGCCATTAGTTGAAGTGGAAGCACATGGAGACACCAAAGATAGAAGTTGCCCCTTCACTAGGCGTGTGTCAGTGTTAAACTTGCCATTAGAATGTGCTCCCAATGCATGGAAAGTGCTATTTTTGGAATTGGCAGTCAACTATTGGTGCACCTCTGAATTGCGAAGCTGTAGACCTATGGACTTGCATACCTACAGAGCTGTGGATCTGCGGTCCTGCGGATCTGCGAAGCTCAATTCGTCAAAAAATCAAAGTTCTCAATTTTGAAAATGGTTTCTGGGTTTTGTTCAAATGAGGTTTTAGATCACTTTTTGTATATGCTCCATGTCCCTTTTTGATAATTTACACCCTCTTTATAGCCAATTAATTTCATAAACTTGCACTCCCTCTACTTCTTCAATCGAAAATCTCAAGGCACCTGCATTGAATCTTGTCCCCAATAGCTGCATAAGATGAGGAACCTGATTTGCTTTATGTTTCCAACCTCTATATCTTTGACCTTTGTCTTCTCTCCACCTATCCAATCCTTCTCAGTGAGAAACCAAGTGATCCAGATTATCCAAGACGATCAAATGTTTGCAACTTTTTCATATTTTTTCACAAAATTTCTAGGCATTTTTTAAATGACCTTTTTGGAGGTCTTTTGCTCAAAATTTCAAATCGAAACCTTTGTCGGTCCCTAAAACTAGGTAGTTGAAGGCTCATTGTTTTATGGATTTGAAATTAGATCTTCAGTTCTTCTTTCCAACGGTGTAAGCAGTTCTGAATTCTAAGGCTCGAGTCAAAAGTTATGATCTCAACAAGTTGAGAATGCCATTTTAACCTACAAAAGAAGCAAACATTAGTCCGTAGAGTTAACAATGCATAGCAAAAAAACACTAGCCATTCAAACAAAACTGGAGGTGAATCTTGAAATTTGGCTAAGTCTAAAATTTTGAAGCCCTGAAATTTGGCTAAGTCTGAAATCTTGAAGCCTTGAAATTTGGCTAAGTCTGGATTTCTGAAGCCCTAAAATTTCTTAGAATCTTTACCTTATCTCCAGGAGGCTTGAAACCTATCTCAAAAGATTCATCCCATATATTAAAATATATCTTAAGTATAAGGTTAAACGATATATTTTAAACCCCTCTCATTGGCTATTCAAGCAAAACTAGAGGTGAAAGGGCAGCTTGGCAAGGGCACATGGTGCTTTGGGGGTGTGCGAGATGAATGAGAATGAGCTACCTTGATCATGCGCGCATGCACTCATACAAAATGCATCAAAGCACATGCACAATCACACATGAACACACATGCGCGAGGCATGGATGCGGCACGCGAGGCACATGTGCAGCATGTGAGGCACGGTGCATAGGCGTGGGTACGGTGCGTAGTAGTGCATGACGCGTGAGAGGAACAGTAGCACATAGTGCACAGGCGCGCGAGCATCAGCGACGTGTGTGAGGTACGGTGGCACGAGCACGCGAGCATTGCGCGAGTGCGTGGGCGCTTTGTGCAAGCATCGCAGGTGCAAGTGCGCGACACTTTTTCCAACTTTTTTTTAATTTTTTTTTTTTTTTTGTGATTTTGTAGTTTTTGATTTTTTTGTGATTTTCAAACTCAACTTTCAAACAAAAATTCTTCTCCTAACTCGAATTGTGAGTTCAGGAGTTGAAAAAAGTAGGGGGTCCCGATTCCTAGTGAGGAATGGGGCATGTATTATGGACACCACAACAAGACTTAGCCAAATTTTAGGGCTTCAGGATTTCAGGCTTAGCCTAATTTTAAGATTATGCATTTGCCCCAGCTTGGTGTTTTGTTGATGAGTGGTCATTTCTTTGAACCCTCATCATGTGCGTGGTTTTTGTTGGTTTTTGTTTTCATGTATTAGTTTGGTAGTGACGTTCAGAGATTCGTTGGTTGCTAGGATTGTGGTGAAATCTTCCATTTTGATCATTGTGATCCTTGTATGATGTTGTCATGTGCATTGATAATTGAAAAAAAAATATCTTGGCTTGAATTGAATCCTTGTTCCAAGAATCTTCGAGCGGGGCATTTCATCCAACCTATGCATTACCATGTATTACTTGATGAAAACAAGTCTAGTGTAATTTTTTTTTGAAATATTGTTCATACCTTATCAAATGGATTAGTAAAAATTTTATTTGATTTCCATCAGTTACTTGTTATGCTATTTCTATTGTAGTGTTAAGTTTATTGTAATATTTATTTTTTGGTATAGGTATCAAAGAAGTATAACAAAAATATTTGCAAGCTAATTTCTCTCTAAAAAGTCTCTAAAGAAATTTCATTGACTTTTTTAGAGTTTTGACTTTCTAGCATTTTTATTGACTTTTCCAAATTGTGATATTGCTATCAGGATTTAACTATGTGATTTTGAGTCAAACTCATTGACCCATGTTTCCTGAGTAGTGATTCAACATGAATCCATCTCTCATGAGAATAAATGGAACACTTAGCACTCATTGGATCTAGGTGATGCTTACAAGGGTAAAGCATCGGGACTTCCTAGGAGGTCACCCATCCCAGTACTACTCCAGCCCAAGCGCGCTTAACTATAGAGTTTCCTCCATGGTTAAACCCAAAGCTTGCAACCCCATTTCCAAAACCCTCACCAGGTGTTGTGCCTTATGAACCATTCATTAGAAAGCCCCTTAAGCTCATCAATTGATAAGTAGGAGATAACTTCCACAACAAGTCAAATTGTGATATTGCTATCAGGATTTAACTGTGTGATTTTGAGTCAAAGTCATTGACCCATGTTTCATGAGTAGTGATTCAACATGAATCCATCTCTTATGAGAATAAATGGAACAATTAGCACTCATTGGATCTAGGTGATGCTCACAGGGATGAAGCACTAGGACTTCTCGAGAGGTCACCCATCCTAGTACTACTCTAGCTTGAGCACGCTTAACTATAAAGTTTCCTCCATGGTTAGACCCAAAGCTTGCAACCCCATTTGAAAAACCTTCACCAAGTGTTGTGCCTTATGAACCATTCATTAGAAAGCCCTTAAGATCATCAATTGATAAGTAGGAGATAATTCCCATAGCAAGTCAAATTGTGATATTGCTATCTGGATTTAGCTATGTGATTTTGAGTCAAACTCATTGACCCATGTTTCATGAGTAGTGATTCAACATGAATCCATCTCTCATGAGAATAAATGGAACACTTAGCACTCATTAGATCTAGGTGATGCTCACAGGGGTTGCAAGCTTTTGGAAATCTACTAATGAGACCAATTGTGTATGTACCTCAACTCTCCCAATGGTCTACGTATTGGGGAATTTACTCCTTAGAAACTATTGGTAATGAGTTATTAGTTTAATATGAACACATAGATTTGTTTCTTGTAGAAAGGTCTCAAAAGGTTTCGATGAAATCTTTACTAATGAATTTTGGATTTTGTAATATCTTTCTTGCTAAGTGTAGACATTTAACTACCATCTATTTGGATAAATTCTATTACCCTTTGATGGCACTACAAAGACTATTGTATGGCTACAATTTTTGCTACACATGTATGCACATCCAATAGATAGATACAAATGCTAGAATTAAGTGGAAGTACAATGTATGTGTTGTTACCTGGTTTCTTGTGTATTCATTAAAATAATTACATTTGGAGTGACTGGTTAAAGAAAAATATCCTCTCTTAGGCGTGTATGACTAATGAAAAAATGAACTCCCTTAGGTTGAAAATTTATTTGGGATTGGTACACATGAGAACTAAAAAATATCTCTCAAAAATAATATTTGGTGAGAAGAATAATGGAAGGTGAGTTTTTTTTTAAAATTTGATCAATAATCTGCACTTTATGATATGAATTTACATGTTTCTAGGGTTTAAACATTCTAATATTATTTTTGAAGAATGGGTAAAAGTGCTAGAAACATATTAGCAAAAAAGATATCATAACATATACTTATATTATTTATCTAAAAGAGTCACAAAAGATTTTGTACATAAATTATAAGCTCCACTTTTTGGGGGAACTTAAAAGTAAGAAAAATGTGATTGTT
This sequence comes from Cupressus sempervirens, assembly GCA_028749045.1. Taxonomy (NCBI): domain Eukaryota; kingdom Viridiplantae; phylum Streptophyta; class Pinopsida; order Cupressales; family Cupressaceae; genus Cupressus; species Cupressus sempervirens. The sequence goes on along the minus strand of CM053790.1, from coordinate 193,425,695 downwards.
ATTATATTAAAAGAACAAAAATCATATGTGATATTATGCTATCTATCAGAATCTCAAACCTTTTATGAATTCTACTATTATAATTGAACACTATGTCTCTTGAATAAATGTATATAATTCATCAAAAATAAAAATGCCCAAATTAAGACGGTTGCTAGATAGTTCCCTATTCAACTATTCAAGTCTATTTCAACAACACATTATTGGAAATCTTTGAGGTATTCTGAAATCTTTGAGGTATTCCGCCAAAAAAAGAAACCAAAAAGAAAATAAAAATTGTGCATTGGTGAATACCCATTGTACAAACAAGGCAAGGTGAATGTCGAAAAAGCTATAGAATTTGGTTTCAAACCTACCAATCAAAATCACTTATAAATCTTGCTCAAAAGTCCATACTATGTGCCCTACAGTTAGTATTGGCACAAGCACGAATAGAATCAAGAATTTATGTTTTCAATGTGGAAAGAGTCAGTAAATAGGAGACATAATGAAGGGTTCATATGAGAATGAATAGAGATTTGCAAATAGGTGATTTGTGGCTAAAAATGGATGACAAAAGTAAGAGGATTCATTGACTAGAGAGGAATGGAATTGTAAAAAATCATGTGGGATGTAGGTATGATGAGAGGAGTATAGTGAATCTTTTTTCCCATAAAGACAAGTAAAGTTATGACACTGGAGTTGAGAATAATGTTATGGGATGGAACAATAGTTGTTGGTCAAATAATGCTATGGGGATGAACAATGCTCTCGTGGGATCTTGTGAAATGAACTATAACCCAAATTTTAACTTCTATTGGATGATGTATGGTCTAAAATAAAATTTTTCCCACAAGTTAGACCATATCAAATTAAAAACAAATTTAATTTTTATTGTATATGTAAAAATTAAGTACAACCCAAATTTTAATTTCTTTAGGTCCAAAAATTAAGTACAATCCAACTTTTAATATCTTTGGGTTGAACCATGGTATAAAATAAGGTTTTTATAAGACCAAATCAAATTTCAGATGTAAAATTATAAACTGGATACCTTATTGCTAAAATTCCTATGACCTCACTATGGGACTTCTTCATCGTTACATTGCTCAAATTTTGGCTACTGACAATTCACATTGTATCAAGTTGTTAGATTGGAAATTACACACATATTTATCAAGGCTATATACCAAAATTTAAATCAATCCCCACATATTTTATTTATTTATGTACTAACTATTCTTCTCCAAGTGTTTATTAGTAGCAAGGAGAGCCATTTAGAATATAACTAATTGATCATGACAGCCTACCTTTGCTAGTTCAAGAATGCAACCATTTATGGCCATCAACTACACATCCACATTAATGTTTCATGCTATCAAAAGTGGGTCTAAATTGCAATCATTGGCTTTCATTTCCTAGATGATTAAGTAGCATTACAGTTTGCTTTCTTTGCTGCAAAACACAACCGACTCACAGATTAGGAGTGCTTACCTCTCACAAGACCCCTAATCTCTCTTCTGGGGATTTTCTATATTTCTCAACAAGAGAAGAGCATTGGACAATAGTTAAACGCTTTGTGTATCTTTAACCAGGAAGGATCTCATAGAGCTGCCCATTGGATCAATTTAACTCAAAGCTTGATTTCACTCAAATTTGCTGCTACCAAATAATTATATAACCAACCTCTATTGGGGGATATTTAGGTTGTTTTAGTCTACCAACCTCCATACAAGCTAAATCAACTGAATATATTTGATTCATTTGTTTGGTATTCATGAAACAATCCAAAACTATGACTTCTACTATTTTAGTTAGAGACTTGGTTTCTTGATTTCTTACTTTCAAAGAAAATCTTCACATAAAAAAGTTAAAAAATTTAAATGTTAGCAATACAAAAATACCAATGATACAAATACATAAAACAACTATAATTTCACAGTAAATAAATTTTAATAAGTTTGGAAGGAAAATGAAAGCAAGATTATACTAGAATGTCAAAAGTATAGTGAGATAATAGCTTTAACAAATGCTAATTTCCAAATGAAACACACATTTAACTAAACATTTAGGGAGAAAAAATTTACAAACTAGCATTTCCATATTAAGATCATTCATATCTAAAACCACACAAAACACCACTCTAAAAAAATGCATCAAGAGATTTATTTTTAAAAGCCAAAACTGAAGCAGTGCAAAGCTTAATAACACAATCTCAATATGTCAAATGCAACACGATTCACTTTTTGTGTGAAACCAAAAATGTCCAAAATAAAATTACACCCAGCTCTAAACAAATTGAAAATTTTCTAACATGCAAAACAATGTAATGTAGTTTTATTGAGACTAAAAAACATAACTTGAAAATACACTCTATGCAGTACTACTTAATTTATCCCTATGAATCTAAAATATTATCTACTAAATTGCATCCAACACTCACAACACTATGAATATTTTATAGGCAAAGCAATGCAAGTTCTTTAAATTTCTAGGTGTATTGTAACAAAATGAATTATAGATTACAAAAATGAGCTACCCTTGATATCTCTGACTATGAAAATCAAACAAGGTCCTAGAATTAATGATGATCAAACTACTAGAATATATAGTCCACCAATATAACTAAGAGAGGGGGGGGGGGAGGTGTGAATTAGTTATCCAAAAATTATCACAATTATCAACCTTATTAATCCTTAACCATATGAGCAATATAATTAGAAACCATAACAAGATATTCATGCACAATAGCACTAGATATGTTAACTAGGGAAACCCTTGATCAAAGGGAAAACCCTAGTGGGGATGGTACCCACAAAAAGATATACTAATATAAATATTCCTTGTTAGAGGATGGACCCTATTAGGAGTCTATGAAATATGTTTAGTACATATTAGTCATTGTTAGGAGACTTTGAATCCCTGTTAGGAGATTCCAACCCTATTCGAGGTTGTAGAAGGTAGATGAACCCATTGTTGAGACAACTTTAGGGGTGAGACCAATGAACACACTATCCAAATAATATCTATGTTATTCCTTGCAGAATAATATAATTTAACTACACTTATCCTTCCTCTTCCTCTATCCTATCAAATAGACTTTTGCACCTTTTGATCTCGATAGTAGATCACCAACTTCACATCCAATAATCACTTGGATTGCTTACTCACATTTACCAAATGCTCTGCTCTTGTTCATGCTCCTTGATCAAAATTTGCAAAGACACCATCTAAAACAAGGGAAACATGTTTCATTTATACCAAGTCCTCAAAAAATTCCTTGAGTTGGATTTAAGGCTTTCCCAATTAATTATAATAGGACCATATTAAGATAATTAATTATTTCACAATTAAACAACAATGTCGACTCATAGTCTTTGCAACTTCTCATAGGTGTGACTCCAAACTTTGTGCACTCATTGATGTCATCATCAGACTCTCCTTGTCATTGTATAACTTTTCATATAATGATTCTCTCTCTATTAGAAGATACGATCTGATCATCAAAATCTTCTTATCAGGTACTCTATCATTGTACTACTCTTTATTAATCAAACGTATCTTCTATACATCTTTGACTTAGTTCATGTGTACTTAGCCTTAATATAAGGACACAATATAGAACATTTCCTAAGCCATGCCTCACTTGAACATCAAACCATTGTCCATACAACCTCAATCTCTATGTGCTACTTTGCCAGTCTTCACAGAAACCATACTATGTTGTCATTAATGACAAAAACAATCATGAATGCAACATGTCAACTATGCTACAGGCTCTCCAATGCTTAGGATACTCCCCCAAATAAATACCATTAACATTCATGCTAACAATCTCCCCCTTTAGCATTGATGGAAACATAGATGAAAAACATCTAGGTTCTAAGAATACCAAAAAATACTTTGCTTTAACTATTGGTTTTGTCATTGTTTCAAATCCTCTTCATCAATTAAATCTGATATCTTCTGTAACTCTACTTTGTTATGCATCTCTCAAGATTGGCATTAATTTCTCACATACTAAATAACTCTTTTGACATCAATTTTAACTCATCTTCTAGAATTTGGCATTAATAACTCCTCATGTTGTGTATCTCCTCCATAGAGGTATTCCTTCTTCTTGTTTACATGAATCTTTCTAAATATCCCTAATAAAGATATGCTCATATTGTACATGGTATATTTGCATATTCATAAAACCTTGATGTAGAGTGTAGATAATATGACAATCAACTAGACTAAACCCAAGAAATTATTGTCAAAATGCAAACTCTACGAACATCTCATGTTTTTCTAACTACAACCACTAAGACTACTTTCATACCAGCATCTCAGTGATAGTTCTAGAATGAGAAGTATGCTTAAAATGTAGATCTATCAATATTTATGCAAGATCTAAGATGAAAATGCAGATTACATGCAAATAACAATTCTTAAAATGCTATTAAAATGAACATGCAATGAGCTAAACATGTGTTAAGATGATGCTAAATGACATGAAAACTAAATTAAAATGCTATCAAAGTGACATAAACTTGCTAGAATAACAATGTTAATATGCTCAATATGACAACTCTAAATATTTTTATAATGAAAATGCCTAAAACTTGGGTCCCTTTGCTCTTGAATTCTCCTTCTATTTATAGGATTTTACAAGGGGTTTGGGTAAGAATTTGAGTTTTACCTTTAACTAGTGGATATAAGTGAAATTGAAAATATCTCATGAGAGACAAGTGGAGGAGCCCAAAAGTCTTGATTGGAGGCTCAATGTGGCTTTTATTTCAACTAAAATGTCTCATAAGAGACAAGAGGAGGAGGCCAAAAGTCTTGATTTGAGGCTAAATGTGGGCTTCTTTTCAAAAATGAGGAGCCCAAAAGTCTTAATTGGAGGATCAATATGGATTTTTCTTTTTCAACTAAAATATCTCATGAGAGACGAGAGGAGGAGCTCAAAAGTCTTGATTTGAGGCTCAATGTGGCTTTTTCTTCAACTAAAATGTCTCATAAGAAACAAGAGGAGGAGCCGAAAAGTCTTGTTTTAAGGCTAAATGTGGATTTTTCTTTTTCAACTAAAATGTCTCATGAGAGATAAGAGGAGGAGCCCAAAAGTCTTGATTTGAGGCTAAATGTGGATTTTTCTCAATTCTTTATAATATAAAAGGAGGATTTTCGTTTTGTGAGGATAAATAGATTTATTGATTTAGCAAAGGTTCCATTTATTTTCAAAAGTTTATATTTTTCCCTCTCCTTTTTGAATTTTATTTTAAGATTTTGAATTGTTTTTCTCCTCTTCTGAAGTTGATTTAGGTCATTTTAATTTGATAGATGATTTAATCGATTAATGACTTGATGTAATCCTTAATTTGAAAGTTTGTTTTTTTCCTCTGATTTCCTCCTTAATTTGCATTAATTGATCAAAATTGTGTAATTCAAGTCTTTGCCAATTTTTGGGTGTCTACAAATGCTCCTCTTTGAGCTAATATGCAAAGCATAATAGTTCAAAGACTATCTTGATTCTTTGATTTGAGGTCAAATTCTGATGATTGAATGTCTGATCGATGATGTTTTGATGTTTCAAGGTTGATATGATGTATGATCGTTAATAACTTGATGTCTAAGTGTCATTGATTTTGTTGATTTAATATTGTGATATTGCAATGTTTTGCTTGGATGCCCTGGTTTTGTTTGATTCAATGTTTAAAATTTTGGCTGGGGTTGATATTTGAAAATTTTGATGCCTCGGGGTAGAACATTTTTGATATTTGAAATTTTTTGATGCCCCAGTATATTGCGGCTTGGATGCCCCGGCTTCTGGTATACTATGGCTTGGATGCCCGAATTTTGTTTGATTCAATAATTAAAATTTTAGCCGAGGTTGATATTTGAAAATTTTGATGCCCTGGGGTAGAACGTTTTTTATATTTGAAATTTTTTGATGCCTCGGTATACTATGGATGCCTCAGTATACTAGCCCCTTAGAAATGAAATTGGAAAAAAAAATGAATGTGCAAAATAGGAATATTCCAATTTTATTTTTGAAAATATTGATGAGAACAGTTGATAGGGAATGTGTTGTCACAAGGTGATGTGCAAAATCAATCAAATGATATTGGGTAGATGATATTAGGAAAACAAACATGTCCATCTCATGATATAGAGTTGGACAAATAACAAGTTCAAGATAGAACCAGTAGCTGAATAACTAGATAATGAGAGTTGATTGATGTAGGATGATCATTTGTGATGAAAAATTGAAGTTGTTGTTCAATGTTCAATTGTTCAGGATGGGATGAGTGTCCCCAATGAGCAAAAATCTTTGGATTAGACACATATAGATGATGTAAGTGGTGCGAAATAGGGTTGATTTATGGAGCTATTGTTGGCTTATCATGAATGTTATTTATGATGAGGACCCTGTTATGTTGATTTTGATGGCCTTTGGATGTTGATGATTCAATCCTTGTGATATTTGAGATATTTGAGCTTTTTGATGTTCAAACTAATGCATTTGTTATATCATGGACTTTATATATCTGATGTGAGAAGTGAAATATGGTTAAGGGTAATGAAAATGATGGAATGAAATGAAATGTGATAAGTGAAATATGATGAGATGAAAGGATAATGGTAAATGGAAAGAAAATGATAAATAAAGTGAATGAAAGATGAAATACAAGGAAATGAAATAGTAAATAAGATGATAGATGGAAAGAAATGTATGGAAGGAAATGATTATGTGAGAGATGAAAAGATGTGAAGGAAGGGGGCTCAACATTATAGATTTAAAACTTACGAATGAAACTTGAGATCCAAGTAAGAATGGGTGAAATAATGAATGCATGAAATATGATTAATGGTGTTATGGATAGTGACCCAAAATTGTTTGATATTCAAAAGTCACACAATATAATATGAGGTGAAAATAGGAGAAATTAGTGACCATAACTATTTGAGATTCAAAAGCCACATAATGCAATAGGCAGAATAGATGATAGGCGAGAATGAAGTGTGATGCAAGGTGGTAGTGTTGTGATGAGATTGAGTCCACAATAGTAGAGTGTTAATCGTTGCACTAGTATGTTGGGTGGTGACTTGTTGTTGAATAACCTTACTTGTTGTTTGTAGCCTTGTTGTTGAGAACTATTTATGAGATCCACGTGTGTGTCCTATCCTGATTTATGTGTCAATTGTGTGTTCGTAAGAGGCCCAAGATGAAAATGCTAACTAAATGAATGCAACTAACTATCACTTTTATTGTAAAGAGATTCAAACTAACTATCATCATAGAGTGTTTAATAAAAAGTGACCAAGTACAACCATCACTAGCTCAGCTATGGTGATATGAATACTGTGTCGAACGGAGAAGTACCACCAATCATAGATAATGTACATGAAAATTATGACAATTTATTGGAAAACAAAGGTTAAAGCTTTAGTAAATTAAAATAGACATGCAAATAATCAAATGTCAGATAAAGTCCTCACCTAAGATATCGTACAAAATTGGTTGAGGTACACATGGCTTTCCAAATGAGAGGAGGCACTTACAAGTGGACACCAATAATGCATGAAATCAAAGGATCATTGGAATTAAACAATGAAAAAAATCAAAGGCAAATAAAGTATCATGACTTCATCCTGGTACCTCTAGTCAAGTATCATTGAGGTACTAGAAGTGCAAAACAATAGAAAAACTAGTAATTGTGGACTAGTAGTACCGATAGTTGTGTGCAATAGTGTAACATTTGTTCAAACTGTGGTTAAAGTGGTTGTAAATGGTTGGGAAATAAATTATGAGATGTGGTAGTGGACATTGGTAGCAGAATACATGGAGTATGTGTTGGCAAAATTTTTTTGGTGGAAATTATGGCATGGGAATGGTAGAAGTGTACCTAGTATGAGTGTGGCAGGAAGTAGACATGTGGTAAGGTCATTAAAGAGTGAGTCCAAGTGAGTGATGGCCATAAATAGGTGTTTAGCATGGGAATGGAATGAAGCAAGGTGAAAAGTAAAACACGGTTGTTAGATTGATTGAGAAGTCTAAGGTAGTGTGTAAGTGAAAGCATGTTAGGTTCACTAGATTAGTCGTAGCAGGAGGGTGATGCTAGCTAAGGAAGGTGGATTAGTCAAGGACAAAGGAAAAAGTGCATTCAAAAAACCTCTAAGGAGCTAGTGTATTAGCCCGAACTGCAAGTTGAATCAAGTCAAGTGGGACAGGGGTTGACACAACCTGAAGATGCAGGGATGAGGATAGAAGAAACACCCTTGTTAGTGTTAATGATTTTGTTAGGGGCTACAACACAATAGGCATTGTAGGTGGTATTGGATGACAATGAGCCAATGATGCAGGCAAAGAATAGTCCTCTTGAGATGATGAAGAGTATGTTTGGCATAGAAGAGGAGGCGAGGGAGATAAAATCTCCTAAAAAGTCCATGGAAAAAGCCTCGAGGGATGTAGGAGATGTTAGTGTAGTTGAGGGGATGATTGTAGCAGGTCGGTTGATTAGCCCCAGAATCTTAGGACAAGGATCAATGGAAGGGGAAGGGAGCAGTGTAAATGTGGAGAAGTGGCAACTAGAGATAGGGTGGGGAGACCAATCATCAAGTGACATGGAAGAATTATGGAGGATGTTGGTTGTAGAGAGAGTCCAAGTAGAGAATGCTAAATAGGAAGTCAAGTTTTTGTTGGGATTAATAGAGAAGGCATGGGAAGATGGAGTGCAAATAGAGGCAAGATGACTCCAAGTGGTGGTGAATATAGAGCGAGCGCAGGTGCAATCACTATAAGTGAAACTACGTGTGGAGCAATTGCATTTGGAAGGGAATGACACAGGGATGTAGGCAGAGTGGTCGTGAGCTTAGAGATTGCAAGAATCTCTAAAGATGGTGGAAATGGGGTTGGAAAGCTCATAAAATGAGCTGGTGTTGCTACAGTCGCAGTTTGAGTCATTGAGGAAGGTGATCATAAAATCGAACTCGCTATCATTGAAACCGCAGGAGCGGTTAGCATTGAGTGAGTTAAAGGTGAGATAGTTGCAACAGTGATTGGGCAAGACAAAAGGGGACTTAGAGTGTTGGTGAATGGTGACTGATCAAATGTAGTAGGAGCAGGATGTGGCCCAATGAGTTATCACTGTACCAAGAATAAACAAATTGGTGAAGAATGTGTTCGTGGATATACAACAGACAACAAAGGTACATTAGGAAGCTACCTATTATATGGGACTTTATCATCAGGCATTCCTAAATTAGAACCAAAGGGAGATGCAGTTTGTGGATAGGGAATTTGTACAACTGTTAAATGTGCAGTTACATAGTGGTAGGTTTTTGATTCCCATGGATGCGGTGTGGATACATAGAGGATTAATGCCATGGGCTTCTTCATCAGGAGATGGGTCTGAAAGAATGCCATTGATTGAACACCATGTCTTGCCACCTCCCCCAGGGAGGCCATAATAAATGATCTGCCAAAGTATATGTTAATGTAATGTTGTCATTGCCATTGTAATAGAATAAAATTTGTATCTATTTTTGCTACAAGAAAAAGGACAATTGTTGGTAATGTTAATGTGTTAGATGAACATTGTTTGTGTTTTTTTTTGATATTTTTGCAATGTATTTGGATGATTTTAGCATTTTTAGGGTTTTGTGGATGTTTTTGGAATTTTTGGGAATATTCAAATGTTTTTGGAAATTTTGGAAATATTCAAATGTTTTTGGAATTTTTGGGAATTTTCAAATGTTTTTGAATTTTTTGGGAATATTCAAATGTTTGAAAGGTTTTAATCTCTATAAAAATGGGAACAATATGATCCGTAGAGTAAGGAAAACCTTTACTTGTAAGTGGGGAACTGAATGTCTATGTGGGCTCGTAATGAAAGATGAGTATGAATTTGCATAACATTTTGAGAGCTGTGATGTGTAAGACACAATTATGTGTATATTAATAGCCTTTATAGATGATTACAAGGCCAACATTGGGATGGTTCTCTAGGTGTGTGTCAAGACAGACACTCTCAAGGCCTATGGAAAGGTGTTTCAGGACCCAAAAGGATACCTGGGCCTCAAGAAAAGATGAAATAGGGCCTTGAAAAAGGCACTTTGACCCAAAAAGGTGTTTTAGGGACCTAAAGAGGACATGTGGGCCTTGAAAAAGGTGCTTTGACCCAAAAAAGTGTTTTGGGGAACCAAAGAGGACACCTAGGCCTTGAAAAAGATGAAATAGGGCCTTGAAAAAGGTGTTTTAGGGACCTAAAGAGGATGCTTGAGCCTTGAAAAAGATGAAATAGGGCCTTGAAAAGGGCACTTTAACACAAAAAGGATGCCTAGGCCTTGAAAAAGGAAAAATAGGGTTTTGAAAAAGGCATTTTGCGCCTAAAAAGGCGCTTGAGGGGTCTAAAAAAGGCCAAAACTAGGCCTTGAAAAAGGCATTTGGGCATAAAAAGGCACTTGAGGGGCCTGAGAAAGGTGCTTGGGCCTAAAAAAGGTGCTTGAGGGGCCTGAAGAAGGCACTTGGGCCTAAAAAGGTGCTTGAGGGGCCTTGAAAAAGGTGCTTGGGCCTAAAAAAGTGCTTGAGTGGGGAGGGGGGGTGAGCTCTCATGCTTACACTTACTTATTTTGTGCCCCCAATTAGGTGATGATGAAAGAGTCCGACGGATATCTAGGCTTTCGGGATAACATTGATATATTTGTTGAAGGGGGCTAGAACAATCATGGCCACTGCAACATAAATAAGACTAATGATCTGTTGGGAATTGTTATTCTTGAAAAGAGGAAGGAAGAGGGGACTCTACCGACACCTCTTGTGCTATTCATGTTGTGCCAGATTTTCTAAAGCCCAGCGAGATGTTTCAAGGCATAACTATTGAGGCACTTTGTATTTGAATATTTTATGACCTGTTATATAGCCTATTTGAGCTGAAGTGAGCCACGTTTGACATGAATTTTGAGGTTTTATTAATTTGTCAAAATTTTGCGGCTATGTCAGGCAATTATTACCACATTTTGAATGTTTTTGGTAATGTTTAACAAGTTTGGAATTTTTTTTGTTATTTTTGTTTTCTAGTAATTTTTGATTTTTTTTCGATGATTTTTTATAGTTTTTGAATTTTTTGATAATTTTGGACAATTTTTGAATTTTTTTTTGATGATTTTTGACAATTTTTGATAATTTTTGACAATTTTTGGATTATTTTTTATGATTCTTGATAATTTTTGAATTTTTTGATAATTTTTGGATTTTTTTGATATTTTTGACAAATTTTGAATTTTTTTTGATAATTTTGGACAACATTTAGATTTTTTTGATAATTTTGGACATTTTTTGAATTTTTTGATAATTTTTGACAAATTTTGGATTTTTTTGATGATTTTTGATAATTTTTGATTTTTTGATATTTTTGACAATTTTTCAACTAGTGGGGGTGAAGTGAGGATGTGAGTGAGATTTGTTGGATTGTGAAGATAGCCAAGACTGTGTGGAGGCACTAAAAGAGTCAAGGAGATCAAAGTGGGCCAAAAGGGCTAAGAGTGGGCTTAGGGAGCTATATTGGAGATGATGAATGCAAAAAGAATATTCGAAATAGAAAAAGGATCAAATAAAAAGCTAAAATAATAGTGGGAATTATTGGCAATGGCAGATAGTTGAGAGATGCACTGATTTTCTTGCAATTCATGTCTATGGTATCTCAATACATAATTTGACTCCACATTTCTCTTGATTTGTTGTGCTCCCCTTTGATGCTATTATATTAACTATCTCTGTTGTTATGAGCTGTGATGGATGCTAAGGGACCACTAAACTGTAACCCACAAGTGTTTCTCAATTGGGTAGGCATAAAATTAACTTGGCTATGCTAGAGAAGCGTTAAACATGGAAAAAATGTCATAGAGATAGTTGCTCGGGTATTGTCTTGATTATTTTTCAGCATTGAAGGACTTGTGTTGCATAGGGAAGTCCAAAGGTGCTATCTCTCACTGCTTTTCAAACCAAAGGTGGCATTTCTCACTTCTTTTTTACCAATTGTTTTTTTTTTGAATTTTCAATTTTTTTGGTATTTTTGGTGATAATATGTTTCCTCAAAGTCTTAGACATAGAACCTTTTGAGATGGATGTTGTTGATGGGTTCTGCTAGATCGACACCATCACAATTTTAGAGTCTATAAGTACTAGTCCCAAAAGACTCTATGATAATGTAAGGACCAATCCAATTAGCCTCCCATTTTCCTTTCTTTTCCATAGTAGCTTTATTTTTAGGGTTTTCTTAGAGTACTAGGTCACCAACCTGAAAGACACAGGGTTTGATCTTTTTGTTGTAATGTCTTGATAATCTATTTTGATACACTTTGAAGTGTTCATGTGCCATACATTGATGTTCTTCTAATAACTCCAGCTACTCTAGATGAGCCACTCTATAGTCCTCATTTGATAGGATATCACAAAAAGTAACTCTCAAGGATGGAATCTCAACCTCTAAGAAAAAAATGGCTTCACAACCATAAACCAAAGAGAAGGGTGTTGTGCTTGTAGGTGTTTGAACACTTGTCCTGTAGGCCCAAAGGGTGGGATTCAACTGTAAATGCCAATCTCTACCAATATCATTGACAATTCTTTTGAGAATGTCTATAATGGTCTTATTGGTGGCCTCTACTTGGTCATTGCCTTGGGATAATTAATTGATGAGGAGTGGTGTATAATGTGAAATTTCTCACATAATTCATCAATTATTTGATTCTTAAAGTAAAAGGTGTTGTCAATGAGAATGGCATGAGGTATTCCAAATTGTAATAAAAAGTGATTGAAATGATAAAATATAATAAAATAAAATAGCATGAAATAATATATTTAATCTAAGAGAGCAAGAAGAGTTTTACCATACAAATGATACAAGATCAATGGAGCAATGCCAATGAGGAAGCAACACAAGAGACAAAGATTTGATAAGGGGAAAGCAAAGAAAACCCCTTGTGAGTATTATGAATGAGGCAAATGCCTGAGAGAGAGAGAGAGAGAGAGAGAGAGAGAGAGAGAGAGAGAGAGAGAGAAGAAATGGAGAAAAATAGCTCATTTACAATAGCATCAAAAACTTGATGTGAATAATGGAGACTAGATAAAAATGAGAGAGAGAGAGAGAGAAGCATCTCTTTTAAAGAGATGAGAAAGGAGTTGCATGTCTTTGCATGTGTAACTCCCATTTCTATGAATGCCACATTCATAAAAGGTGTGTGCAAAGTGTCAAGTTCCTCTTAAGGAGGAATATCTATTTTCTTTATTAAAGGAAATACAAAAATGAGTTGTCCTCACAAGTGGACAATAGAACAAGAATGACATGTCCTTTACATGTGGACTAGAGGAAAAATAAATAATACATAAGGGATACCTTGGTTTATCCCAATAAATAAATAAATACAACCAATGAAAGATTATTAATTCTAACACCCCCCTTTAATCTTCACTTGGGGAGATGTTGTCAAAACCAATTTACAATATTACAACTTGATTTTTTGAAATATCTTCATTGTGCAAGAGGTCTCTTATTATCATGGGTACATCATTGAAGATATAAGAGAAGTGGATAATCCTTCAAGTGTGTTACATCTTCAAGTGGATTCATGTGGCATAGGATCTGTACAAAAAATAATGATATCTTGTATGTGCCTTGATGGATTACCTAAAACATAGAAACAAAAAAAAAAGGCAACTATCCACAAGGATAATTTCATATTATATTCAAGTTAGAAATTTTTTATGTATAAGTAAATTCTCATAGAGTAAATATAAGTGTAACTTGGTACTGCAAAGTAATCAAGATAAATCATATCCTACAAAGAACTTATATGTTATCAAAACTTTCAAGAAAGGACCATAGAAAAGGCTAGCTAATGAATCCAACATCAACAATGATTCAATCACGTGGATATAGATAGTCCACTAATAAGTCATTTTATTGCAAGTTAATGGGTGATCAATCCATAACCTACATGACTCATGATTTAAGAAAAGAAGTATACATAACATTATATGGCATATTTTCAAAGATATCAAAGGGGAGGAGTATGAGTATTAACAATTGACTGCCTTCAAATAAGAGTAAAATGCCATCAAGATGGGTCAAATTAACTAAAATTGGAGGAAAACTCCAAGAATAAATGGTATAAACCATAAAGTTTCAATTATGACAATAGAATGATGCTAGAAAAGCATAAACTACACTTATGTGCCAATCAATAGAATAAGATAAATTTTGAAGGCAATAGTTTATAATAGCTCATAATCCCAAAGAAAAAAAATTGCATATGTGAAAAAATAAGAATGCACTCATAATTGGCAAGTCACAATAATTTGTATATTTATTAAGATATATATGTGAGCCCCCATATATATTCATGAATAAATATACCTAAAATATCATGGTATGAGATCATGCAAATAGAATTAAGATCATAAAGTCAATAGTTAATAGAACACAATTTCTAGGCAACATACTAAAGAGAAAAGCCAAAGATGATGAAAGAGAATCATTAACATCAAACAATATTTGTAGTAATTAAACCTCCTAGGTTGAAGTCCACCTATTCTAGAAATTGATCTCTTTTACTACGTAATTTCTTAAACCATTTAATTTTTTCTTAACAGATTTATCACTAGGGAAAGAGTCGTGATGTATGAATGTACCATTTGTATCAACATTATCATTATTACCATTATCAATATTAGCATTATTACCATGATCTATAAATGCATCATTATCATTACCACTGTAAGAAAGAATAGGAGGAATAAAGGTAGATATATGAGGAGTAGGGTTTAGAGAAGGAGGTTGGTCCTCCAGTAATACAATTCTACTTCTACTAAATTGTTCATTTTGAGCATTAGAAGAATCATGCACACCATTTTCTGCAAGACAAACATTTCATGCTATGTGAACTTTGTTAGTAATAGGATTATAAGCTTGATAACCTTTGGTATTTTGCATGTTTTCACTCATGCACTTTGTACATACAATCTTAGATGAAGCAATAGGAGGTAAATTTTAAACTGTATTAGATGAGATATGCTCATTTTTCAAATGAGCAAGCCTTTCATGCTCCATATTAAAAGCAATATCTTTGTGCAAAGAGTGTCCAAAAGTGGTGAACCCAAAAAATTTAAATAAGTTATCATGGCCTAACTTAGCATTAGCAACAACTTCATTAGTGTTAGGATCAATAATAGAGCACATGTCCCTATGAAACTCAACTTTGTAATTTTGATTTAATTTTACAATAGAAAGAAGATTGTATTTCAACTCAGGAACATAAAGGACATCATGTAATTTTTCATTTGGAATACTAACATTACCAAATCCTTCAACTTTGCAACTATGATTATCAGCTAATTGAATTGGAATATTAGAAAGATCAGGTTTTAAATAATCAAACACTTCTTTATGAAAAGTAACATGTTGAGATGCACTAGTATCAATAATCCATTCTAAATTTTTAGGAACATTGTAACTAACATTAAAAGCATGACGAGATGGATGAGAGTTTTGATTATTGTTATTGATAGGTTGCTTATCTTTTTATTTTTTAAAACAATTATTAGTTACATGACCATCTTTTCCACAATAAGTACAGTAAATTTTTTTATTAGATTGATTAGGATGAGTATTATTACGATGAGTGTTTGGATTATTATTATTAAAATTATGAATATTATTGAAATTGTGAGTATTAAAATTTTGATTTTGATTATTATTTGGAGCATGATAAGATGATCTAAGATTTTGATTTTGATTTTTAGACACAAATGCATGTTCATTAGATCTAAGAGTACCAAATTGCAATAACTTAACTTCCTCTTGACACAACAAATTTTGAAAAATACTATACATTAATTGATTAGACAAAGTAGGAATAGCAAGTTGAGAATGAATATTAGTGATAAATTGTTGAAATTGTCTAGGAATACATTTCTTTAAAATAATGGTAATTAATCTAATATTAGTGAGAGTAATGCCTAATCCAATTAGTTGACTTTTAATATAATCAAATTTAAGTAAAAATTCATCCATGGATTTGATCAATATACCTCAAGTCTTCCAAATTGTCTTGCAATTGAATCTTGTGTGATTTAGATGGCCTATCATACATTTTCTTTAAAATATCCCAAGCTTCGTGGGCATTAGTGCAATGAGAAATTAGAACATATAAATTTGGGTTAAGAGATATACCAATGAGGCCAAGGGCTTCCTCCTTTTTAGTATTTCATGCATTTTTTTCATCTTGTGTAGCTGAGGTACCAAGAAATATAGAAGGGTCAATAGCAACATCTAAAATATGCTTAAAACGAAATATAAATGAAAGATGAGTTTGTCAAGCATGATAGTTTGAGTTATTTAACATGATTTTAGGAATTAAAGTCGACATGATTTAAAAAATTACGTTTAAAATTTAAAAAATAGATTTGAAATAAAAAAGTGAGACTTATTATCTACAAGAATGTTAAATAATTATTAAGAGATTTAGAGAGTCAAAATTAAAAACTAAAATGTTCCCTGCAAAGCCATTGGTCAGATTGAAGAAATAGAAAAAATAAAAATTTAAAAATCTAAAAAAAAAGTGTTACACATAGAGAACAATAAATTTTTTTATTTAACTCTATTTTAAATAAAATTTAAAGAATTTTTTCATTTTTATGTCTTCTAAACATTGTGAAAATTTCAGCCAAACCCAGATCACGGATTGAGAGATATCATAAAAATACGATTTGCCATCTTAAAACTTGAAAAAACAAATAATATTGCACATATAGTACAATAACTTTTGCAATACTATTCTGATACAAATGAAATTTAAAGGGTTTTTTTATTTTTTATATTTTCTAAATGCTATTAAAATTTCAACCAAACTCGGATCATAGATTATGAGATATAAGAAAAATATGAACTGTTGTACTTTCCTTTCTAAAACAAAAAATAGAAAAAAAATTTTGAATTTCAAAAACTTAAAAAGCATGCAACAGAAATAGGGTTAGATACAATAAAAAATAAAATCAAAAAATAAAGAATCCTTTGGTGGGAAGCCTTCCAAAGGAGGTCAGAAAAAATAAAAAATGAAGAACTCTTTGGCATCAAGTCTTCCAAAGAGGGTTAGAATGAATAAGAAAGAAGAAAATCTGCAAAAGAATAAGATAAGACTTTCAATATTTCAAACTTCAAGATCTTCACAATATCAAGCTCTTCTAATGAACCCTTCACACAAGCTCAAAAAAAGGATTAGTAGCTCTAATACCATGTAAGAAAAAGTGATTGAAATGATAAAATATAATAAAATGAAATAGCATGAAATAATAGATTTTATCCAAGAGAGCAAGAAGAGTTTTACCATACAAATGATACAAGATCAATAGAGCAATACCAATGAGGAAGCAACACAAGAGATAAGGATTTGATAAAGGGAAAGCAAAGAAAACTCCTTGTGAGTATTATGAATGAGGCAAATGCCTGAGAGAGAGAGAGAGAGAGAGAGAGAGAGAGAGAGAGCAAAATAGCTCATTTACAATAGCATCAAAAACTTGATGTGAATAATGGAGACTAGATGAAAATGAGAGAGAGAAGCACCTCTTTTAAAAAGATGAGAAAGGAGTTGCATGTCTTTGCATGTGTAACTCCCATTTTTATGAATGCCACATTCATAAAAGGTGTGTGCAAAGTGTCAAGTTCCTCTTAAGGAGGAATATCTATTTTCCTTATTAAAGGAAATACAAATATGAGTTGTCCTCACAAGTGGACAATAGGACAAGAATGACATGTCCTTTACATGTGGACTAGAGGACAAATAAATAATACATAAGGGATACCTTGGTTTATACCAATAAATAAATAAATACAACCAAGGAAAGATTATTAATTCTAACACAAATTGATAGATGATATGGTTTAGGATGAAGGAAGAGATTTGTTTTCTCATAGAGTTAGCAAGTGGTGCCATTTCAACCCACTTGGTGAAGTAGTCTGTGGTGATAATAATCCATTTATGTCCACTAGAGGAAGGTGGGTGAATGGATCCAATTAAATGAAAACCCCATTGATAAAAAGGTCATGATGTGGCAAAAGGGTTGAGTTCTTGGGCTAGTTCATGAACAAGGTTACCATGGATTTGACATTTTTTGCAAGTCTTAACATAGTTGACATAATCTTTTTTCATGGTTGGCCAAAAATAGCCCATCCTGAGAAACTTCTTTGCTAATGTAAAACCACTAGAATGTGACCCACAAATCCTTGCATGGACTTCTAATAGAGAAACTCTCAACTCATCCTTCTCAAGACATCTAAACAAAGTACTAACAAGACCCTTCCTATATAGTGTATTAGACACCAAAGTATAACATGAGGTTTGTCAATAAAATTACATCTTTGTTGCATGAAAGGTCGAAGGGGATGGTGTTATTGTAGAGGTAAGTGATGATGGGGTTATACAAAAGGGAATTGAGAGTGTCTAAATGAAAAATGATAAGGGAATTAGATTGAGTAAATGCGGGTTGAACCACCTCTTCCACTAAGAACTCATACCACTTGTGCTGCTCCAGTAGATGAAGCAAGGAGGCCGAGGTGGCCATGGCATCTGCTACTCTATTCTTGGCTTTGGGAATTTGTTCAAAAGTAATATGAATGAAACATGCCTTAAGTGTTTCAACCATATGTTTGTAAGGCAATAAATTTTCATCTTTGATCTGATATGTGTCGGTGACTTGATTGATAATCAACTGGGAATCTCAATAAACCTCTAGCACTGTTAGTTTCCATTCTAAAGCTAGCTTGATACCTAAGACCAAGGATTCATATTCTACCATGTTGTTAGTACAGGGGAAAAGGAGTTTGTAGGATTTGGGGATGGTAACATCTAGTGGTGTGACGAAAAAAATACTGGCGCCTTAACCATGTTGTGTGTAAGAACCATCAAAATAGAACTTCTTAGTTACTGGCTCTGTTTGGAGAATGTGCATATAAGATTTGAGCTCTCTATAGGTACATCTACCAATTGGTTGGCGATGACCTATCCTTTTATTTCTTTCATATCGACATAATCAATATCAAAATTTCTTAAGATCATAACCCACTTGGCCATTCTACCTATTAATGTTGTTTTGCTAAGAAGATATTTGAGGGGATAAATCTTAGAAATGAGCTTGACCTTATGTGTCAAAAGATAATGGTGTAGCTTTTGGGAAGCAAAAACTATAGCTAGAGACACTTTTTAAATAAAGGAGTAATTTAGCTCATAGTTAACTAGGGTGTAACCAATGTAATAAATGGCCCTTTCCTTTCCTTGGTCATTTTCTTGTGCTAAGAAGGCTCCAATTGATTTTTTAGTTAGGGAAATATACAATAGTAATGGTTTGTGTGACACTGGAGGCATCAACACTAGTAGATTCATCAAGTAGGTTTTGAGTAAATCAAAAGCTTTCTAACATTGATCATCTCAGCGAAGATAGGATTTGAGCTCTCTATAGGTACATCTACCAATTGGTTGGCGATGACCTATCCTTTTATTTCTTTCATATCGACATAATCAATATCAAAATTTCTTAAGATCAGAACCCACTTGGCCATTCTACCTGTTAATGTTGTTTTGCTAAGAAGATATTTGAGGGGATAAATCTTAGAAATGAGCTTGACCTTATGTGTCAAAAGATAATGGTGTAGCTTTTGGGAAGCAAAAACTATAGCTAGAGACACTTTTTAAATAAAGGAGTAATTTAGCTCATAGTTAACTAGGGTGTAACCAATGTAATAAATGGCCCTTTCCTTTCCTTGGTCATTTTCTTGTGCTAAGAAGGCTCCAATTGATTTTTTAGTTAGGGAAATATACAATAGTAATGGTTTGTGTGACACTGGAGGCATCAACACTAGCAGATTCATCAAGTAGGTTTTGAGTAAATCAAAAGCTTTCTAACATTGATCATCTCAGCGAAGATAGGATTTGAGCTCTCTATAGGTACATCTACCAATTGGTTGGCGATGACCTATCCTTTTATTTCTTTCATATCGACATAATTAATATCAAAATTTCTTAAGATCATAACCCACTTGGCCATTCTACCTGTTAATGTTGTTTTGCTAAGAAGATATTTGAGGGGATAAATCTTAGAAATGAGCTTGACCTTATGTGTCAAAAGATAATGGTGTAGCTTTTGGGAAGCAAAAACTATAGCTAGAGACACTTTTTAAATAAAGGAGTAATTTAGCTCATAGTTAACTAGGGTGTAACCAATGTAATAAATGGCCCTTTCCTTTCCTTGGTCATTTTCTTGTGCTAAGAAGGCTCCAATTGATTTTTTAGTTAGGGAAATATACAATAGTAATGGTTTGTGTGACACTGGAGGCATCAACACTAGCAGATTCATCAAGTAGGTTTTGAGTAAATCAAAAGCTTTCTAACATTGATCATCTCAGCGAAGATAGGATTTGAGCTCTCTATAGGTACATCTACCAATTGGTTGGCGATGACCTATCCTTTTATTTCTTTCATATCGACATAATCAATATCAAAATTTCTTAAGATCATAACCCACTTGGCCATTCTACCTGTTAATGTTGTTTTGCTAAGAAGATATTTGAGGGGATAAATCTTAGAAATGAGCTTGACCTTATGTGTCAAAAGATAATGGTGTAGCTTTTGGGAAGCAAAAACTATAGCTAGAGACACTTTTTAAATAAAGGAGTAATTTAGCTCATAGTTAACTAGGGTGTAACCAATGTAATAAATGGCCCTTTCCTTTCCTTGGTCATTTTCTTGTGCTAAGAAGGCTCCAATTGATTTTTTAGTTAGGGAAATATACAATAGTAATGGTTTGTGTGACACTGGAGGCATCAACACTAGCAGATTCATCAAGTAGGTTTTGAGTAAATCAAAAGCTTTCTAACATTGATCATCTCAGCGAAGATAGGATTTGAGCTCTCTATAGGTACATCTACCAATTGGTTGGCGATGACCTATCCTTTTATTTCTTTCATATCGACATAATCAATATCAAAATTTCTTAAGATCATAACCCACTTGGCCATTCTACCTGTTAATGTTGTTTTGCTAAGAAGATATTTGAGGGGATAAATCTTAGAAATGAGCTTGACCTTATGTGTCAAAAGATAATGGTGTAGCTTTTGGGAAGCAAAAACTATAGCTAGAGACACTTTTTAAATAAAGGAGTAATTTAGCTCATAGTTAACTAGGGTGTAACCAATGTAATAAATGGCCCTTTCCTTTCCTTGGTCATTTTCTTGTGCTAAGAAGGCTCCAATTGATTTTTTAGTTAGGGAAATATACAATAGTAATGGTTTGTGTGACACTGGAGGCATCAACACTAGCAGATTCATCAAGTAGGTTTTGAGTAAATCAAAAGCTTTCTAAGATTGATCATCTCATTTGAAAATTATATATTTTTGTAATAAGTGGGTGAAAGGCACACACTTCTTTGTTAACTGGGAAATAAAGTGATAGAGTGATGAAAGCCTTCCTTGGAGAGAATATAATTTACTCAAGTTCTTCGATGGTTGCATGGAAATATGGCCTGTACCTTTTTAGGATCAACTTCTACCCCATTGGCTAAGATAATATATCCTATAAGCTTGTTAGATTTGATTCCAAAAGCACATTTCTTTTGATTTAGCTTAACTTTGAATGCCTCTAAGTGGGTAAACATCTTGTCCAAGATGGGGAGATTTTCTTCTTGAGTATGGGATTGGCAAGGATATCATCTACATAGTCTTCCATAAAGATGTTCATCATATCATGAAAGATAGTGGTCATGGCCTGTTGATACATGGCCCCTACATTCTTCAGCCCAAAGAGCATCACATTCCAACAAAACATGCCCCATGTAGAAGTAAAGGAAGTTTCTCTTGGTCCTCTAGAGCTATCCTAATTTGATTATACCCTAAAAATCCATCCATAAGTGAAAACATGGAATGAACCATTGTTAGATCTACAATGGTGTCAATGTTGGGAAGGGGGAAATCATCTTTAGGACATGCTTTGTTTACATCCCAAAAATCAATGCAGATGCATATGCTACCATCCTTCTTTGATATAGGCACAATGTTTGATATCCATGACGCATATTCTAGGGGCTGAATGAAGTTGGTACTAATCAATTTCTCCAATTCTGCTTTGACTAATAGAGCTATGTGGGGATGCATCTTCCTAAGTATTTGTTTGACCGGCTTGACCTCTAGAAAAATGTTGAGGTGATGGAGGATTAAAGTTTGGTCTAATCCTAGCATGTTTGTGTAAGACCATGCAAAGTTTATTTTCTTCTTTAAAAATAAGTGAATGAATGCAACTCTTTCCTTTGTGCTTAAAGACTGCACCAAATAGATGATCTTTGGTTCCTGTTCTACACCAATGTTGACTTTTTTGGTTGGTTCGATTAAAATGGATGATTTTTCCTTGAAGTGCACAAGTAAGGTATCAATTATCTCATCCGTGGGTGCCGCAGTTGGGTTTTCACCATTGGATGTGTCACTTCTATTTATTTTCATTTTTTTCTCAAGATTAGCTACAACTTGGTAGTGATCCTCAAAGGCTATGAACTACTTGGCCTATACTAGTATGACTGAGATGATTGATATCAGACTCGATTGTGTGCATTTATGTGGTTCTTCGTGGATGAGATGGTTCAACCCTATTAAGGTAGATGAAGACATCATGGTTAGTGTCAAAATGGGGAATATGGCGATACTTAATTGTATCCCAACTAGTAAGTTTGGGATGGACTAGGGAGAGTGATTCATAATATGGAAAGGGTTTTGCGAGGTTCAAAGACATGATCTCGTTAGACGGCTCATACACTGGATAAGTTAGGTCTATGGTGTGTGCTTCTTCTAAAGTGTCAGGAAAATTAGAGCTTGCGAGTGACTCATAATAGTTGTCTTCAACTTTTGTTGGAAAGATGTTAGGAAATAGGGTTTGAAATTGGAATCTTCAATATGTTCATCATCCTCATATGAAGTGGTGTAATGTGTCTATTCTATAGTAGCCCCTAATTTTTTTTGTTACACTCTAACTCTTGGTGAAGTAAGATCCAAGCGAAAGTAATTAAAGTGTCATGGGGGCTTAATGTTTTACCTTTGTTGTCCATCTTCCTTTGTCCAGTGAGTTTTCCTTTGGTGAAATTAGTCACATGATATGTCTAAGATTGATCACCTTGGTATACACATATTTAGTTTGTTGTGCATCTTGATCGTGGTTCCTTAACATGCAGTTCGTTTGGCCCACTTTTTCAGATACTTGTCAGCTCACCCTTGTCTACATTAGTGGGGATTCTTTTGTTATTTCTCATGCTTCCTTGGTTCGATGGAGTGAGTAATGTATTTAGTATTTTTTCCTATGTAATAGGCAGATGCTGTGAATGGGTACCTATTCATTTTTCTTAGATGGATCATTTACCATAAAGAAAATCTTCTTTTTTTTCCTACTATGGATGCAACCTTCCATGTTTGATTGATCGGTTCTTTAGGATTTGGTGTTTTATACCATCTATATCTTCGAGTTGAGTTGTTTGCATTGTTTCCCTCCTAATTCAATTAGTATCTTCTAAGAGCACTCATAAAAAGATTAGTCTTCTCTACCTGGTTA
Source organism: Cupressus sempervirens (assembly GCA_028749045.1). NCBI lineage: Eukaryota > Viridiplantae > Streptophyta > Pinopsida > Cupressales > Cupressaceae > Cupressus > Cupressus sempervirens. Next base: position 193,402,097 of record CM053790.1, on the reverse strand, counting down.
GGCTCTACTTCAGTGGAGGTTCTTAAGATCAATAGTTACTTTTGACAGAGCTTTGTAGCTTCTACCTTCTACATGCTTCAATGGTGTTCTTCATGATCATCTTTTGTTCCAACCTTTTGGGATTTTCCCTAGTTTGGAGGCTTCTTTAGTCCTTTGCTAGTTCTTTTCAACATTATTTTCATCTCTTTTTGGAGTAGGGTTTTTTCCATGTGGTTTTCTCTATTTCTCCTCTTTACAGAGATTTGGTTGTGCTTAGGTACCTCATAAGGCTTTGTTGTCAAGACCCAAAATTATTTTTACTAGTAGTTTCAAGGTTTTTAGCTGCTCACTAAGTTTATCTTAAGGAGGGGGGATGTTAGAGTAATAAAGTTTTTTCTTAAATTAAAATTATTAAGTCACTTATTATATCTAGTTTACTTAAATTAAAATTTGTGCATATAATAATAAATTCTCCAATGCAACCTAGCTTAGTTACCTATTAGGGTCTTGATCTCCTTTTATAAGGATTGGTCTCTATGTAATTTATTAATTCACTTTTGATAATAACAATTTCTCTTTTTTCTTATCAAGAATGTCTCATCTATGGATCTTAGAATTCTAGCCTCCATAGCTTTTCTCTCTTTCTGTGACAAGTTTTTGTATGCAAGTGATTTTTGAGAGCCATGGGTTGAGCTTTTATCAACTTCAATAATTCTTGACCATGATATTGGGGTTTGTCAAGGATGAGAGAGTTTTTAGTGCTTTGGGGTTCCTAAAGTTAAAGCTAAAAAATAAACTATACAAGAATTTGGAAAATTTCCTTAGGATGTATATATTCATATATGTAGTCAATAATTTTCCTTACAAAAGGTTACTAAAAGTTGTGGAGGAAGAGAGGTTAAAGAAGAGGGTTGGGCAGCTTTTCAAACAATGAAATCAATAACTCAATTAATAGTATTGGTAGAATTGATGTTGAAGATGAGGATTGGGTAAGGGAAGGTCTATAGACTAGAGAAACTATGGAGCATAATGAAGGACTCTTTGAACTTGATGGTGAGAAATATGAAGATTCAAATGAAGAGATCAAGTGGAAACTCTAACAACTATGGTATGATGTGGCAACTCTAAATCTATTACTTTTTATTAATTACTATAGTCTAGTTTCTAGATTTTGGACAATATTCTCTATATCTCATCATCTATCATAACTAATAAGTTATATTATTTTTTGAATGTCTATTATTAAACAAACATATACATTGTATGTTAAATGATGTCATCAATCATTCAACTTTTACCAATACTATTTATTTATATTTGAATTATTATGTCCATTTCTCATATGATACATTGTCATGGTACAATCCTTCGCTATTTTCATTAATTTTATGAAAATATAGAAATTCATATGATAAAATTCATAGTGATTCTCATTACTTTATTTACACACGAGAATTGATACAATTCAAGGAATTCATTTTTGAAAATTTCAATTTCAATACCCAATTGCATAATCATGAATTATAAGCACTAAGTTTACAACAATTAGATTTAGAAAATGACCTTGAATTTCCTTCTATAGATATAAGGGAGAAACAACAACTTTAGGTTGATTTTCCTCATGGGAAGAGTAGCATCAAATTTAGTATTAAAAATAATTGTCATATTTTCATTAGATAGGCACGTTCAACAAAGTAGCATCTAGATTTTTCCATGTTTATCATATTCAAGAAACAAAGTTCAAACTTTAGACACCTATCACACCAATAGAAATAGAAATAAAATAAATACTATAAAGATGATTTAAATTACTTCCCAAGTTTCACATACTCTAATTAATATCTTATGAGATGAATGAAGATTCAATCAACTTTTTAGGATGTTGAATTTTACTTCATATGGAATTTGAACACTTGTTATGTTATAGTATATGACCTACAACTTCATTAGACATCCATATTTTGAAGATTTACTTGAAAGAAATACTACATCCAATAGTGTATTCATATTTTCTAGTGGATTTATGCAATTCACAATGACTTTAGGACTTTTATTTTGAGGAAACTTGACTACTACAAACCTCACTTTGTCCTCCAACTCTTTTGGTAAGCTTCCCTTCCAATGAATTTAGTTGATTGGTTACCAGGGAAAGGATTGGCCAAACCCAAACTTATCATTAATTTTTCTCTTTCATTTATCTTGGAAAGATTTATCCCAAATGAGTTCAAATATTCCTCTCCCTCCCTTATACTCTAGCATTTTTTAATGATTGATGATGTATTTATTGATGCTTGAACGCGGTCACAAATTATATTTATTTCTAAGTACTTGTGACTATTTGTGTTGATTATGTGTATAATCTATCTTGTTGTATTCTTGAGCTTTAAAATGTATCTTTTCTTCTCAACCTTCTCTTTGATACTCCCATAAATAGGTCAAACACTTTGATGCAATCCAAACCAATCACACAACCTATCATAATTTCCCCCCACATTTTTTTCTTTAAATTACTTGACTAAAATTTTAATTTTGTCATTTGACTCATTCAAGTTGTATTAGTAGGTTGTGATTTTTTTATTTTCCTTTTGTACCTCTTGCACCATTTGTGACAACTAACTTTCACCTTGATTCTTTATTGCCCCTTCTTTCTCTTTCTACTATTTTCCCTCTCATTCTCCAATTGCTTATTTAAGTTATTAATTGTATGTCACTAGACTTTGATTTTTGGAAAATATCTACTAAAGATGATCTTTCATTCTCAAATTGTTTTTGATTTCTTGCAAATTTTTTTGAGTTCTTTGAATTTTACATCTACGTCCATATTAACATGAGTATCACTAAGTTTTCATTGGTTTCTTCTAATTGTTCCTTCAACTTCTTGAGTTTTTCTCTTTCCATATTTAAATCATTTAGCTTTTTGTTTCTTTCTTCCAATTGTTCCTTAAAACATTTCATTTTTGCCTCCATATTTTTTGGCTATGCATTTGCTTCTTGACAGGAAACATTTCTTATCGTTTTATCTATTTTGCACCTATTATCTATTACTTACTCTTTTTCCTTTGCATTTTTGAGGTCTTCTTGTACTTTTTTAATTGCCTCCTCTAACCTCTCTCTCTCTCTCTCTCTCTCTCTCACACACACACACACACACACACACACACACACAAACAATGACCTGTAGACTACAAAGTTGGTATTTTTTGTGACATTGAATTTTTCCACATTTTTTACTTTGGAGAAATCCATTGATAGGGTGATAACATAAAAATTCAGTGGATTTATCTCTCTTTGGTGGATTATTATTTGATTGTGGGAACAAATCAATCATGAACTCCATCATTTATTTATTTTTGTTATTTTCTGGAAATATCCTACTTGATGCAGGTTATTGGAAATGAGCCACATCAAGTACATCCTTCTTCAATGCCTTATTATTTCTTCTATTCATTTTTTTGGGTTTGTTCAAAATTTGTTAAAAAATCATTAAATTCAAAATTTAGGTTTGTTGACACAATATGATGTTTCAAAGGAGAAAGAGCACTTGCAACATTGTACTACTTGTCTCCACCAATGTTTGAGGTGTTAGTAATTGCACTATGAGGATTAGCAATGACCTCACCTCTTCCTAATCTTGCCCCACTACCACTAACAAGTGGATTTCGTGGACTATTCTGAGGGTTTTGTACCAAGGGAATTATGACTAGCACTGTATTAATATGAGTATCCATAACTTTTTTCTTATTTGCATTACTTTTTTAGTTATGTTTAACTATAGTATTTACATCAAAGTGCAGTCATTATGCCCTTTTTGTACCACTAGAGCTACCCACGTCATCCCATCAATGTCAGTTGGAATTGAAGCTAATATGAACAATATTTCAATGGGGGGTGTGTTCACCAAGATGGTGTGCAAAAGGGGATATAAGTTGACACATTTTTTTGAAATTAGGTAAATCTGATCATGGAAGATCCATTTGAGGGTCATGTGCTCAAAATGTGAAAAATATGTAAAAAGCAAAAAAATTGCAATACTCTAAATCCAGTTTCTAAACTAGTAAGATTTTTTTTTAAATAGATAAGATTGAGAGGGTCAAACCCTATGTGCACGCAAAATTGTTCCTATTTTTTGGTAAAAAAACATAACATAGTTGTTTTCGTGCACTCAACAAAACATATAGTTACATTTAATATTTTGCAAACCCCTTCGGGAGGATGATATGTAAATGTGAGATCTAGAAATTTTTTATTCTTTCATAATTTTCTAACAAGTAGTTATTTTTCTATGATTTTTTAAAGTGGTTATATCTTGAAATTATGGCACCTCTTTGTGCATTGGGAATAACTTGCATCAAAATAATCTAAAATGGATGTGCTTTTTTTAAGTGTATAGAATCAAGTGTAGAACAATAATATGTCATTTATTTTATATTTGTTTAAATAGATCAAAAGTTATTAAAAAAGGGTAGACATATGTCTAAGAGGATTGTTAAGAAATTGATATAGTAAAATAGACTTCACAATGCTAGTCTTGTCCAAAATTTAAAAAATTATATGGTTAGAAAGGTAAGACAGTGTGAGATTATAGTGATAATTTTAGAAATATCCACTTCATCATTTGTAAACCCAAAAAAGTAAATGATGAGAATTTATCTTAGAAGATGAAAAAGTCTCTAAAGAAGCAAAAAATGGAGGGAAAACATCAACCCAAGCCTTTGGGTAGTTAAAAAGACCTATAACCAAACCTAAATGCAATCACATTTTTTTATTAATAAAACACGATTGTGTTATTTCTAAGTAAAAGTATAGTCAATTGTTCAGAGGCCTAACTAGGCCCATTTGATCAAGAAACTACCTAAAAATGTATTAATTTCATCAAATTAATGTTTGAAACAACTAGGGTAGTATAAACAATTGAATTGAGTCCTGAGTTTTACACTTTGAATGAGCCATGTATGGGATACATTAGAACCATCACATTTTTCAATCACTTCATCATCTAGTTTAGAATATTGTGATAGTAATAAATAAAAAACATTGTAAGGAAAATACGTGTATTACCTAAGACTTCCCAAATCTAACCATAGCAAGAGTGTGGGGGAGTGGCGATGCACAATGGGTTTTATACAAAGATTCAAATAAATTTGATCAAGTAAATTTTAGCTTCTAGAACTCAGACCATGGATTTTGGAATCATTCAGTTTGTTATCCATCCAAAAAGAGACTCTTACAGTTTCTAGTAGTTGAAGGTGTCATCTACATCACAAGTCTTCTATGAAAGTCTAGTAGTTGCAAGTGTTATCTTGATAACAATTTTTCCATGACAATCAAGTAGTTATTGGTGCCAACTTCATCACAATTTTTCCATGATAGTCTAGTAGTTATAGGTGTCATCTTCATTACAAGTTTTCCATGAAAGACTAGTAGTTGGAGGTGCCATCTTCATCACAATTTTTCCATGAAAATATAGCAATTTTAGGTTTCATCTTCATCATAAGTTTTCCATAAAAAACTAGTAGTTGGAGGTTTCATCTTCATCAAAAAATTTCCATGATAGTCTAGGAGTTGAAGGTGGCATCTTCATCTAAAGTTTTCCATGAAAGACTAGTAGTTGGAAGTGTCATCTTCATCACAAGTTTTCCATGAAAGACTAGTATTTGGAGGTGGCATATTCATCACAAGTTTTTCATGACATTCTAGTAGTTTTAGGTTCTATCTTCATCACAAGTTTTTTATGACATTCTACTAGTTGAAGGTGTCATCTTCATCACAAGTTTTCCTTTAAAAAAATTTGTTCATCCAAATGGTGGCCCTTACCTAGGGCATACCTAATTGCAATGCAAAAATTCAATGTAAGGTATTGATATAAGAGAGATATTCTTATGGTTGAACCAAATGATAAATCATCTTCTAAAGAAATGATAGAGACTTCTTGTAAAGGCTCCAAGGTATGTCAATTCAATATGCCACCACTACAAGATTTAGAGGTCATGGAAATGAAGCCATCATTATCCTATGTATTACACTTAATTTCATATGTTGCAATCATTTTATCACTTACATACATGGAATTCCAGTAGTTGTAGGTGTCATCTTCATCACAGGTTTGGTCAATGAAGTAAACTTTACATCATGGTCTTTAGTTTTTACAACAACATTAGAAGTCATCTTTAGAATAATATGATCACTAGACAAGTCTGTATGCTACTTCTACAGTGGGATGTTTTCTTTCTTATTTTATGAAGCTAGGTGATCCTTGGGATCCATATTGCATATTTTACCATAGTTGTCAAGTATAACATGTTAAGCACAATAAAGGTGATTGTTAACTAGGTCTTCCCAATCTCAACAATCATCATAAATTCCCTTAAATTATTATTTCTAAGTACATGTACACTAAAGATCTTATTTCACTACTCAAGCTGCAAGTAGATGGTGATTATTCATCATCATCATCTAACATCTAGGCTCACATGCATATCATATGTTAAGTGCAATCAAGGTGAATATTAACTAGGTCTTCCTAGTCTCAACAATCTCAAGAATCGTCAAACCCTATCAATATGCCACCATTACCAAATTTGTAGGCAATGGAAATGCAACCACCATTATCCTATGCAATACTCCTAATTTCATATGTTGAAATCATTTTCACTTGTAGACATAAGTTTTTTTTCATTGTAACAAATATTTGTATAAGTATTTGGATTTAAGTATGTAGTATTTAGTTTTGTCATTAGTGTCTATTTATTGTAAATACTATTCTTTTTTGTGAAATAAATATTTCTTTTAGATTTATCATGAAGCTTTTGTACAACCATTAAATCATAATTCACATAATTCTCTAGAATGGAAAGAGAAAGAACAAGAACGAACTAACCTAGAGATGGATAGACGTATGAAGTCAAGAAACAAATAACATTTTTGAATCAAGCTCAATTTGATACGGTTTTTGATAATTCGAATGTTTTATATGTTGTCATCCCTCCTATAAGTTTTGTAGAGCTTATCACTAAACTTCAAATTTCTATTTTCACATAGGTACTATGAAAGGACAAGGAGGTCTAGTTGGGATAAATCTTTAGAACCAATGACATCAATTGATGTGATATATCTAAGATTATTGTAGATCCAATGGGTGTATCTCCTCCATTGACAAATATAAGTTCTTCTAGGAACTTTTTGGATCTAATGTATCAAAAGGGGTCATGAGGGGTCCTAGTGTGTCAAAAGGGACATTAGGATCCATTAAAATCCCTTAAGATTCCATAAGAGCTTTGTTTTTGAGTGCATGTACATTAAAGCCCTTATGTCACTATATGAGCTACTAGTACATGGTGAGTATTCATTGTCATCACCTAACATAGGCATGTCTTACTTCTTTCATTTGTGTCTTTCAACTTTCCTAAAAAATTCATAACTAGATTCTCCATAGTCAATTTTCTTCTTGATGATTGCAATATTTTCTCATCAACTGAACATTTTGTAACTAGTTGATATACAATTAGAGTTTTCCCTTGACCAATCCTTTAGGCATGTAATTGAGCCTGTACATCCACAAAAGGTTTGAAATCTAGATCTGGTAGAAGAATATTATTAGATCCACTTAGGGCACACTTTATGGCTATAATGTGTCAAAAGGGGCCACAAGGGATCCTCAAACTTCTTTAAAGGGATACTAGCTCACCCCTTATGACACCTTAGGACACATTACAATCATCAAGTGTTCCTTAAGGAGTCTTACATCCCTTTCAGGCACACTTGATAGATCTAATACCATTCTTCTACTAGATCTAGATTTCAACTATTTTCTAGATCTATAGGCTAAATGACATACCTAAAGGATTGGCAAAGAGAAAATTGTTATTGTATATAAATTGATTACTAAATATTCAGTCGAGGATAAATATTGTATCGATCAAGAAGAAAACTAGCTATGGAGAATCTAGTTATGGATTTTGTTAAGAATGAAACTATTAACCAATTACTCAAGATTAAGAGACAAAGCACACCTAGTTATTGGAAAATATTGGGAAGAGTTTCTTGGATCCATGACATAAGTTATAGATAAGGACTTGAAGAGCTAGAAAGGGGAAAGAAGGAAAGGAAAGAAGTAAGATATACATGTGAACCTATGTTAGATGAATACTCACCATCTACTAGTAGCTCAAGAAGTGACAAAAGGTCTTCAACTCACATGCACTCAAGAACTAAATTTTTAGATAAAGAAGTGACAAGTGCTTGGAATTATCTGTAGAGAAATGTGAACTCTATCACCCCCCCAACCCCCCCCCCCCCCCCCCCCCTCTCTCTCTCTCTCTCTCTCTGTCTCTGTCTCCCTCCCCCCCCCTCCCTTGCTCCCCTACCTATCCCCCTTTATCTCTCACTCCTCCCTTACATCTCCTTCACCTCCTCTCCCTTTCTATATCTCACTCTTATTTCTTCTGGTTCTTCATAACCCAACAGTCATATGGAGAACTAGAAGAAATGATTCTAGTTCTTAATAACATAATCACATTTATAACACAATCAAATTATTTCAATTTTTAATTTTATTAGTGTTTTTTTATTGGATCTGTAATGAGCTAAGACCAAATTGAAATTCAATCAAAGGTATACATAACATGATCATGTTATGTGTACTTTTGACTTTTGTATCATGGCATCCACTTTTTTGTATACTATCTTGGTGTATATTCCCATGGGTTCACCTTTTTTGATGAACCTAATGGGTCATCTCCAATTATTAGATCATGACCATGTATTGGTGACTCTACTACAAAAAGTGGATACCAAGGTCCTTTACCTATTGGACCCAACCCACCATCACCTAAATAACCCATTTTTTCTATATTTTTTCTCCTCTTCCATACATTTTCCTTGTTTGTTGATTGAGTACAACATATGGTATAAGTGAAGGAACTAGAAATGTACTAGTAGTAGTATTTTGAGGGAGTGGATTTAATGGAACCAGTGCTAGTAGCAGTGGATGTAGGATCCATAGAAACCTCATCTTGATTGTATTCATCCTCAACATCATATTTTGTAGTTGTTGCATCTAGATGCTCATTATCCCATAATTTTATAAATGTTTCATCCTCAAAAAACTCTTCAAAATCCACAAAGGTCTTAGGTTCACTAATATTTTCCCTCATTTCCCAAAAAAAAACATTATTTAATCGTCGAGGCCAATGTGTAGCTTCACAATCTTTATTTGTGGCATCTAGAACATATTTTTTACTTTGATGATCTTATTTCTAGTATAAATTGTAGGATGTCATTTCTTTCTTCTTTAGCAATTCTTTAATTTGTGCTAACAATTCCTCTATTGGAAATATTATTTTCACTAGCACATTTATCCATCTCTTTTTTTACCAGTTCCTAGGAGTCCATATTTTATAATATTCCAATCAATGACACTCTTTGTTGGAAACAATTATTCAATTATATATTGTCATTGATGTTACACAAACATTAGTATTAACCGAGTAATGGAGGATTGATAGTTTTTAAAAAGATTATTCAATGTTGACTGACTAGTTAAGTAGTGAAGATCATTTTAGTATTAACTGAGCATTTGTTTAATCAAGGATATCCTACTTGTAGTATTGATCAAGTGGTTAGGCATCAAAGGACTTCTAAGGTTTACCAAGCATTCAATCCTATTATTGACCGAGCAATAGTAGAATATATATTATCTAATAATTAATTGGTTAAGGCTAACTATTTGGATGTTTAATGATTATTTTAAAGGGTATTCAAGCCAACCTATCAAATTCTATGATTTATATGATAGGTCAAGTAGTGAGGATAAGAGAATAAATTGTAAGATGTGGAATAAGATGGATATGTGAGTGAAGGTAGAGCAGGAAAGTGTTATAGACAAGATGAAAATAATATATTGATCAGTAAGGATCCAAACGTCAAGCAAGAATAGAGACCTAAATTTTCAAGGGAAGTTGCTTCATAAATTAGGTCAAATTATTGTTACCTTCTAACCATTGTAGCAGTAAAGAAATCTCTTAACAGAGTTGACTTAATAGTCATTTTGTAAATCCTTTAACAAGGTGACATTTCAAGATTGAAATGTTTGGAGACCCCTAACCAAGCCACTCCTAATAGGGTGATCTAAATCCTCTAATAAGGTCATACTTAACACTATGCATTGTAACCTTTAATGGAGTTGGCTCCTAGCAAGGCTCACTTCAAAAGAGTGAAAAATATTGTAACTAGTTGCAAGGTGTTTTTTTCTCAAATTGGGTTTCCATGTTAAATCTTGGTGTCATCTATGTTCATGTTTATTTCTTAATGTTTTATGTTTCTACAACTAAGTTACTAAATGTTAAACTAGATTAATATTCATAAGACTACTTTGTTATTTGAGCTACAACATTGAATTAGTTTTAACCGAGCTAGATAATATTGCATTATCAGTGAAAAGCTTGATTTGACATCTAGGGACATGAATTTTTTTTTGTAGTAACCAATTCATCCCTTCTCTCTCAATTACTCTCTCCATTTCCAAAAAATGGTATCAAAGCATTTGGTGCTTGTAGGAAAGGTTTCATGGACCTAAGCTTAAGATCAAGATTTCTTATAGAAGGGAGATTCCTAAGCTTAATAAAGACAACTTTTAAACATGGCAGGAATTGATGAAGTTACACCTATCAAACATTAGTGATGTTGGTCTATTCTACTTGGAGAACTAATATGTGCCACCACATAAAACTATGACTATGGAATAGATGAAAGAAACTAAGGATCACAATATAATTAGAAAATTAAAAAAATGAACCTTATCTGTCATGTTAACAAAAATGATACATGGATCATAGATAGCGATTGTTCTCATCACATGACTAGTGAAAAAACTAAGTTTGAACATTTAGAGCACTGTGATTGTGAAAGTGTTGGATTTGGAAATAATGAACCATGTTATGTAAAAGGAAAAGGAATTGTAGCATTAACTAAATGAACCAAATGTGAAAATTCCTACTTAGTGTGGCATTGCTAAACCATATAGTATACAAGGTAGAATTCATGAATAGAAAAGCTAAACTGTTGGATGAAAAAGAAACCCTAGTTGGGACTGGCAATCAAATAAAAGGTAATTTTTTTTACCTGGATCTCATTGAAAGTACATTTTTATTAGCTCAAATAGAGGAAATTTGGCTATGGTATAGGAGGATGTGTCATGTTAACTTTGATAACCTAGTTCCCATAACAAAAAACAAAAGAGTAAGAGGCATACCAAATCTAAAGAAAACTGAGATGGGCATGTGCAAACAATGTCAAATTGGAAAGATGAGTAAAATAAGTTTTAGAAGCAAGTCTTACAATTCTAAAGAAGTTTTGGAACTAGCTCATATAGATCTTTGTGGACCAACATGTATATAAATCTACCGTAGAAACATATACTTAATTCTATTTTTTGATGATTATTCTATGGTGATGATTGTAATATTTTTGAAAGATAAATCTCATTATTTTCAAATGTTCAAATGGTATTTGGCCAAAGTTGAGAAAGGAAAAGAGAAGAATATGAAATGCTTGAGATTAGATAGAGGAGGTGAATTCATCTAAAATGAATTCAATGAATTCTACAATGAAAGAGGAATCAAATAATAGGTATCAACACCTAGGACACTAGAGAAAAATGGTGTAGTAGAAAGAAGTAATAAAGCTATCATGGAGTGTGCAAGAACACTAATACTAAGAATAATGTTGCACCAAAATACTAGAGAGAAGCAATCAACCTAGCAATTCATACACTCAACCAAGTTCAACTAAAGAAAGGTAATATCAAAACACCTTATGAATTATGGTATGGGTACAAGCCTAATGTTTGTTATCTTAGAGTTTTTGGAAGAAAATTTTATATCTTGAAAGATTTAAGGAAAGGAAAACTTGATGAAAAAAGTGATGAAGGTATATTCCTAGGTTACTCCAATAAGAGTAAGGTAGACACATCTTTAAATCTTACCACTCAAAAAGTCATATAAAGAACACATCTAAAGATTGATGAGTTTGTAGAAAGAAGTGAAGAATACAATAATAAGAAGCCTAGAGACTATAGAAAGTATGTTTAATATGAGGAGGAACCTAAGACTTTACCACAAATAGTTAATGTGAAGTAGCATCAAAGTGAACTGAGTAAATCATTGGTAGTACAATCCTAGTTGCAATCACAAGTAGTATAACCTAAGTTGCAGTCAAGATAAAAAGAAGATCATAGAGAACCAAGCAAACCAAGTTCAAAATCAAGAAAGAAAGATCCAAGATTTGCAAAAAAATTTAGAAGACATCATGCACCTAAATAAATAATTGGAGGAAAGATAGATATCATACTAACAAAAACCAATTTAAAAGGTACATTTTTTCTTAGTAAATTTAGACCTAGATCTATAAAAGATGCTTTAGAAAATGAAAGTTGGATAGAGGCAATGAATGAAGAAATTGAGAAAAAAGAAAAGAATGAAACCTGGTCTCTTGTACTTAGACCTAAGGATAAGAATCTGATTGGTACAAAATGGATATTTAGAAATAAGTTGAATGATAAATGTAAAGTAACAAAGAACAAATAAAGGCTAGTATGTAAAGGTTATGCTCAAGAAGAAGGTATTGACTATGGGGAAACATTTTTCCATGTTGAAAGACTTGAAGGAGACATAATACTTCTAGCATATGCTACACAAAAGGGATTCAAATTATATCAGATGGATGTAAAATTAGCTTTCCAAAATGGAATTCTAGAAGAAGTCTACATTGAACAATCTGAAGGCTTCATTGATCCAAGAAAAATAGACATGGTATGTAAACTTCACAAATATTTATATGGATTGAATCAAGGTCCTAAAGCATGGTATGAAAAGATTCATGGATATCTGGTAAGAATTGGTTTTGAAAAGGAAAATGATAATTGTAATTTGTATATTAAGGAAGAACTAGAGGACAAGATATTGCTTGCAGACATATTTGTGGATGATATCATTGTTGGAGGAAATGATATTTTATGCAAATAATTTTCTAAAGAAATGAGGAAATAATTTGCAATTTCTATGTTTGGAGAGATAAAATTATGTGTGGTTCTAAAAGTTCATCAAATGAAGGATGGCATATTCATCCCTCACTCAAAGTACATTAGAGAAACATTGAAAGCATTTGGAATGGAAGATTCCAAAACAATTGGAACACCTATGTCTACTAGACATAATTTTTCAAAGATTAGTTGGCATAGTTGGAAGGTTTAAAGCATGAATGAACTTCTTCTTTTATTTGTCCACCATGTGATTCCATCTTGTGATTTTATCCTTTCCTCTTCCATTTCTTTCCAACTAAATCTCGTACCACTATATTTTGGCATGGCCTTTCATTTTGGCCTTTGAAAAATTAACCATATCAGGGTCCTCAATATCCTAATATTCAAAATATTCCTCTAGCTCATTGATCCAATTGATCAAATCATCCAGGTTGAGATTTCTCAAAAATATGTCGATGACAATTTTAGGTCTTTTTCCTAGCTTGGAAATGGCCCTAAAAATCTTCTCCTCCACCTAGTTTAGGAATTCTCTATCTCCTTCCCCTTCTTGCAAAATATTTCCTTCTTCTTCACTTTCCTCCTCACTTTCATCACCTATGACAACATTCATCTCTCTATGGATCTCCTCTTGCAATGCCTAAACTTGTCTCTAGAGTGCTCTAACCTTAGGAGGAACAAATATAACCCTTCCACCATGCTCCCTTCATGGAGGCATCTTCTCGCTATATCAAAACCCACAACTACATAGTCCTAATGCAAACTGCCTCACAATTAGTGCTCTATCTACACACTCAGGAAAACTAGTTCTTATACTAGTTGATGAAGGCACAACCCAAGACAAAATGTACACTATAGTAAAAGGGGAATATTATTATTAGAAGTTAAATGCTATTACATTTAGTAAAATGAAAAAAAACTCAATGAAATACCCTAGGGGATTATAATGTTGTCTAATTCTAGAGAAAAGCCTTCCTCATGGTACCCTCTCCTAAACTCCACCAAAACTAATTTACAATGCCAAAAATGACTTTAAGTAACCCAAATTAGGTTTAGGGTTAGGAATAAATTTTAGAATATGCCATTTGGCATCCACCACCAAAATAAAAGGTTCTATAAAATGTGTCAGAAGTCGGTACAAATTAGAAGAATCCAGAAATGGTAGTCCAACTTCTGGGAGGCATAACTTTTGTTCTAGGACTCTGATTAATGAATCATTTACATTTTTGGAAAGATCTCCAAGTTCTATATAGCCTTAAAAATTATCTTTGTTCATCACCCATTTTTTAGACCAGTACAAGACCATTTAGTGCCTCAAATCTTGCTTTGAAGTGCTCTTAGGAGGTCTCCAAGAAAATTAAAAATACAATAACTTTCAAACCGTAAATCCTTTTCACCTAATTCTTTTTTTGGAGTGCTTTAAATTATAATTATAATTATCCCTCCAACTTACACCCTCTAACTCATCATAATTGTGGCTCAATTAAAAAATAACCTATTTTCTACATTGACACATATCACAAGGTGCTCAAAAACACTAATCCAAAAAACCAATAGTGGAACTATGAGAGTTGAAATCTCTATTTGACCAAAATGGGTAACCAAAAATAAAAACACATTAAATAGAAACTAACACTAAGCATATTTTTGGGTGATACAGGATTGCCCTTTCAACACTAGATTGCTCTTGCATTAGACACTTAGGGTAAATTGAAAAGTGACCTTGTTACTTTATAGCTGGTACCAAATGGGAAACTTCCACCATGGATATCCAAGTTGAATCTTCCACTGGTCATCCTTTCCACTTCACAAGGTATTCTTCATACTGCATGTTTTTTGTACTTTGGCTAACATGACTATCTAGAATATCTTCAATCTCTTCCTTCTCAGAAGTAGGAATTAGACATGGCTCCAACATCATCTCCTTCTTTGCACCATCATTTGATATTATGTTAAGTATGCAATATTGAAAATAGTAAAAATGTGAATCCCATCTAGCAACTCCCCCTCATATGTATTTCCTGAATCATTTTTCTTTAAAATTTTGCAGGGACCAAATTTCTTCATCTTTAGTTTTTTGTAGGTACCCACTAAACATTGTTCCTTCCTCAAGTATACCATAACCAAATCCCCAACTTGGAACTCCTTATGTCTCCCCTTTTGATCTACTATAGCATTATAGTATAGGTTCATCTTGGAAATATGTGCATGCACCTCCTCATGTAGGTTCTTGACATGTTCAACAAAGTCTTCTACCTCAGCAAGTATCCTCTCTAATTGCTCCATCTTCCTCAACTCTGGTGTAATCCTTAGGCTACTCCCATACAGAATTTGGAATGGTGATCTACCAGTACTCCTCTTCACAAAATTATTATAATAAATTTTTTCTTGTGGTATAATAAAATCCCATCCCTTGGGCTTATCTCCTACTAAACACCTCAACAAATTGCTCAAACTTCTATTCACTACTTCTATTTATCCATCATTCCATAGATGATGTGCAAAATTGAACTTCACTTTTGTCTTCAACTTCTTGCACAAAGTCCTCTAGAAATACCCAACAAATTTAGTATCTCTTTCCAAAATAATACTGTTTGGGAGACCATGTAGCCTCGCTAGCTCTCTGAAAAAAAAATCTGCAATATGCACTGCATCATGAGTCCTATGGCATGGAATGAAATGTTTCATCTCAGAGAACCTATCAACACCCACTAATACTGAGTCATTACCCCATTGTGTCCTCAACAATCTAAGGACAAAACCCATACTTATGTCCTCCCATGGCTTCAATGGAATAGACAATGGCTGATAGAGTCTAGTATTTTGACTAAATCCTTTGGTTGTTTGAGATATTCGACAACTCTACGCAAACTTCTTCACATCCTATGACAATTGAGGTAAAAAATAGTGTTCACTAATAATGGAAATGCTCTTATCTCTACCAAAGTTTCCTACCATCCCTCCACTATGTTTCTCCTTGATCAATTTCTCCCTCATGGAACCCCTTAGAATACACAATTGATTTCCCTTGATCAACATACCATCCTGAATCAAGTAATCTAGCCACCTAGTTCTATCTAGAGTAACTGGTTCTTTACAAGACTTCCAAGGCTCTACAAAACCCCAATAGCTTGGAAGGCTTGTAAAGAACCTATTACTCTAAATAGGACTAGGTTTACTTGATTCAAGATGGTATATTGTTTAAGGGTAGTCAATTGTGTATTCCAAGGGGTTCCATGAGGGAGATCTTGATCAAGCAGAAACATAGTGGAGGGATAGCAGGACACTTTGGCTGAGATAAGACCATTGCCATTTTTAGTGAACATTATTTTTGGCCTCAATTTTCATAGGATGTGAAGAAGTTTGTGCAAAGTTGTCAATTATTTCAAATAGCCAAAGGATTTATTCAAAATACTGGACTCTATCAACCATTTCCTGTTCCATCAAAGCCGTTGGAGGACATAAGTATGGATTTTTTTCTTGGATTGCCAAGGACATAAAGGGGTAATGACTTAGATTTTTTGGTGGTTGATAGGTTCTCCAAGATGGTACATTTCATTCCATGCCACAAGACTCATGATGCAGTATATATTGTAGATTCATTTTTTAGAGAGGTGGTGAGGCTACATGGTCTCCCAAAAAGTATTGTTTTTGATAGAGATACTAAATGTGTTAGGTATTTATGGAGGACATTGTAGAAGAAGTTGAAGATAGAATTGAAGTTTAATTCTACAAATATGACTAATGGACAAATAGAAGTAGTGAATAGAAGTCTAGACAATTTGTTGAGGTTTTCAGTAGGAGATAATCCCAAGAGATGGGATTTGATTCTACCACAAGTAGAATTTTCTTACAATAATTTTGTGAATAGGAGTACTAGTAGATAACTATTACAAATTGTGTATGGGAGTAGTCCATGGACTACACTAGAGCTAAGGAAGATGGAGCAAGGAGAGAGGACAAGTGTTAAGGTAGAAGACTTTGTTGAACATGTCAAGAACCTACATGAGGAGATACATGCAGATATTGCCAAGATGAACCTACAGTATAAGACTAGAGCAGAACAAAAGAGGAGACATAAGGAGCTCCAAGTTGGGGATTTAGTTATGGTATACTTGAGGAAGGAATGATTTCCAGTGGGTACCTACAACAAGCTAGAGATCATGAATAAATTTGATCCCTACAAAATTTTGAAGAAACATGATTCAGGAAATGCATATGAGGCAGAGATTCTAGATGGGATTCACATTTCTCCTATTTTCAATATTGCAAACTTAACCAAATATCATGATGATGGTACAGAGGAGTTGATGCTGGAACCATGTCCAATTCCTACTTCTGAGAAGGAAGAGATTGAATAAGTTTTGGATAGTCATGTTGGCCAGAGTACCAAAAACATGTAGCATGAAGAATACCTGGTGAAGTGGAAAGGATGACTAGTGGAACATTCAACTTGGATATCCATGGTGGAGGTTTCCTATTTGGGTTTTCCTCTATGACCTATAAAGTGATAGGGTCACTTTTCAATTTACCCTAGATGTCTAATGCAGGAGCATCCAATGGTGTAAGAGAAATCCTATATCACCCAAAACATATGCTTCATTTTAGTTTCCATTTAATATTTTTTTATTTTTGGATACCCATTTAGGTCAAATAGAGATTCCAACTCTGATAGTTCCACTATTGGTTTTTTGGGTTAGTATTTTTTAGCACCTTGGGATATGTGTCAATGCAAAAAAAAGGCTATTTTTTAATTGAGATATAACTATGATGATTTAGAGGGTTTAAGTTGGAGGGTTGATTATACTTGTTATTTAAATCACTCCATAAAAAAGAATCGAGTTAAAAGGCTTTACAGTTTGAAAGTTATTGTAGTTTTTAGTTGCTTGGAGACCTCTTAGGAGCACTTTAAAGCCATATTTGAGGCACTAAATGACTTTGTATAGACTTAAAAAATGGGGGACAAGAAAATATCTTCCATAGGGCTATTAAGAACTTGGAGAGCTTTCCAAAAATGTGAACAGTTCATCAATTGGTATCTTGGATCAAAAGTTATGCCTTCTAGAAGTTGGACTACCATTTCTAGACTCTTCTAATTTTGTACCCACTTTTGATGTGTTTTCTAGAACCTTCTATTTTGGTGCTGGATTCCAAATGGAATATTCTAAAATGTATTCCTAACCCTAAACCAAATTTTGGTTACTTAAAGTCATTTCTAGCATTATAAACACAATTTTGGTGGAGTTTGGGAGATGGTACTATGAGGAGGGTTTTTCTCCAGAATCAGAAAATATCATAAGCCTCTAGGGCACGTCATCAAGTCTATTTTCATTGTACTGAATGTAATGGTATATCACTTCTGATAATAATATTTCCCTTTTTCCTATTGTGTACATTTTGTCTTGGGTTGTGCCTTCATCACTTTCTTGGAAAAAGATTAATGTCTTGGACAAGCAAGAAAAATAATTATATTTTTCAATCAATGGCAAAGGAAGATTATGTTGTTGAAGCAATCAATTATTCTAACATAATATGGATTAAGGAACTAGTGGTTATCTATTTTGAAAACACAAGTGCAATCGATGTATCGAAAAATCATGTAATGCACACAAAGACAAAACACATTAAAATCTAGTATCATTTCCTAAGAGAATTGGTTCAAGAATAAGAGCTAAGATTGGAGTATGTGAACACTAAGGAGAAAATGTTAGATATATTTATCAAGCCATTACCTAAGGATACATTTATGTATCTAAGAGGTAAACTAGGGGTTATTCCTCTATCTGATGCTCACTAAAGAAAAAGATAGTGATCCATCAACCAAGTTACATTGAACATCTATCAAGTTGATGCAAATTGTCACACTTTAGGTGTGAAATGTAGAGAATAATACATATAAACTAGTACAAAGGTACATAACAACTTCAAAATTTGTATCCTTTGACATTTGATGTCAAAGAGGGAGATTTTTAGTATCAATAAGGGAAATTCACAAGGGAAAGTTGAAGTCAAGGAAGAAAGAGGGAGAATTTTGTTTTTCAAAAAGAAAGTATTCAAATGATGGAATCTACAAAAAATTGATGACAGATGTAAGAGGAAGAATTTAGTTTGGAAGTAGCTAAGAAAAATCTCGGCATAATCATAGAGGGATTTGGAATGGATGAGAATTAGAATGAAACTAAGAATATTATCTAATTGCTCATACTTTTATCAATTTATGTTAACATGTTGTATTTTCATCAATGCAAAAGAGGGAGTTTTTTGGAAATAATTCTTCAATTATATATTGTCATTGATGTTACACAAATGTTAGTATTAACTGACAAATGGAAGACTTATAGTTTTTACCAAGCTTATTCAATGTTGATCAAGAATTTGGGTAATGAAGATCATTTCAATATTAACTAAATAGTTTTTTAATGAAGGATATCTTACTTGAAAAATTGATTGAGTGGTCAGGCATGATGCAGGAGCATCATTGGTTGGCTACCAATCCTACATGTTGGTGTGGTTTGACCTTGGAGTTGGAGAATTCAGTTAAAGGAAGAGGTATGGCTCAGTCAATACTAAGTTGTTCAAGGTTGTTGTATTTGTTGAAAATATAAGAGGTGTAACTAAGAGGGGAGGGGTGAATCAATTACTACAATATAAATCCCAGATCCCTTATATGTCAATACAAATCAAAACTCTAATTAAACTATATTCTATTGTAACTTGGCAAACACACATGCACTCAATTTATACTATCAAATATTATAACTCTGTAATAACTAAATACACTAATCTTAATTTGATTAACCTTAAGATTAAATTAGTTGTGTACACATAAAAGAAATAGCATGAACACAAGTGACACCAAGATTTAACATGGAAACCTTTGTTTGGGAAAAACCACCAATTGCAACTAGTTATTGATTTTCAATCTTCTAAAGTGAGCCCTATTAGGAGCTGACCTTGTTAAAGGTTACAAAACAAATGGTTAGGTGTGAAATTGTTAGAGGATTTAATCACCCTATTAGGAGTAGCCTTGTTAGAGGTGTTTATACACTTCAAATAGAAATGCCACCTTGTTAGAGGATTTACATATAGTTGGTAATCCAACTCTGTTAAGATATTTTGATCACTGCTACATTAGTTAGAGAGTAACAATGAGATAATCTAATTTTTGATACAACTAAATTGCTCATTATAGATCTGAATTTTTTCTTGAATACTTGATCCTTCTTGATTGAATGTATATTTGTAGCTCAATAAGGATGTTCTTATTATCCTTCTAATTCTTTTCCTCTAAGCATTATCAAATATTCTATTATGTTCCATACATTCAATCCTCAACTTGACCTTATATTTATATCTTACACTTTGTCAAGGTTTCTTCAATACAAATTATAATACTTAATATTCATCTCCTCAGTCAGATAGAACCAACAAATAAATCAATTGAACTTAATATGCCAAAACAAGAAAATCCTTCGTTAGTTGATCATGCTCAGTAGACACTAACTCAGAAATGATTTTCCTGTGTTAAATAGGTGAACTTCATTAACATTGCATATTCACAAAGTTACTTTGGCAACTAAGTGAGCTCATCCAACATTTTCTTCATTAACTGAGCGAGCTCGATTAACAGTCTATTCCTAAAAAATTGTCTTCTGAACTTGGAAAACTATAGAATGCTCAGTAGATATAGGAAACTATCTTCATCACTCGAGTGATCTCAATATAAACTAACTAGTTATGATATGACATTTTGTGTAACATCAAAGACAATACAAAATTAATCAATTATTTTAAAAAATCTCCCACTTCGGCATTGATGGTCACACATGTCATAATACAATGAAATTTTTAGAGGAAGAATAAAGTAAGGAACATATCCTTAGTTTCATTATAATTCTCATCCATGAGAACCCCCTCTATCAGTGTGAACTCCCTCTTCCTTTAGTTTCTCCCTATGTTAGCAAAACTCTATCTTTAACATCTTTTTCTGATAGCAAACTTTCCTTCTTTGATATCAGACCAAGTTCTCCTTCTTTGACATCTTTGAGGTAATACATTTTTTATGAGATATGATAGAAAAATTCTCCCTCTTTGACATCTCATGCTATAGACAATATTCAATGAATATCAATGTACCTCACGTACTGATTCATATGTAATGTGTCTTGTCAATACTGCATAATCCACAGTCTTTAGTACCTTTTAGATATCTCATGATTCTCTTGATTGCCATCATGTGATTCTCTTTGGGATTTTTTGAGAATATTTCCATTGTACCAATTGCTAATGCAATATTAGGCCTTGTGTACACTACATACTACATTTTAACAGTCATTGATCTATATTTGGTTTGATCTACCTCTTTGGAATCATCATTTTTGGAAATCTTATGTCTAGTAGACATAGGTGTTCCAACTGGTTTTGAATTTTTTTTTCCAAACTTCTTTAGTATGTCCTTGATATATTTCAATTGAGTAATGTTGATACCATCTTTCTTCTATTGGATTTGTAACGCAACAAAGAATTTTATTTCTCTAAACATGGACATCTCAAATTATTTACTCATCTCTTCTAAAAATGCCTAGCATAACTCATCATTTCCTATAAATAAAGTGTCATCCATAAATATTTATGCCAACACAATCTTTTTGTCTGGTCCTTCTTTGATATAAAGACTGTTGTTATCATTTATTCTTTGAAAACCAATCTCTATCAAGTCGTTATGAAGTCTTTCATACCAAGCTCTGGGAGCTTTCTTGAGACCATACAATGCTTTGCATAATTTTTAGACCATATCTCTTTTGCTAGGATCTAAAAAACCTTTATGTTGTTTTATGTAGACTTCCTCATCAAGAATTCTATTCAAGAATATATAGATCTTACATCCATTTGATAAACTTTAAATCCTTTGTGTGTTGCATATGCTAGAAAAGTTATAACACCTTCTAATCTTGCAATAGGAGAAAAAAATTCACCATAATCAATACCTTCTTCTTGATAATAACCTTTACAAACTAACCTTTCTTTGTCTCTTGAAACTTTTCTATCTTCATTTAACTTATTTCCAAATACCCACTTTGTGTCAATTACATTTTTATCCTTGGGTCTAGGAACAAGAGTCCAATCTTATTCTTCTCTATTTTTTCTATTTCTTCATTCATAGCTTTGATCCAACTTTCATTATCCAAAGAATCTTTAACATTTCTAGGTTCAAATTCAACAAGCTAACATGTACCTTTCAATTTGTTTCTTTCATTGTTCCATCTGACTTTTCTCCAATCATCTGATCAAGTGCATGGTGCCTTTTGATATATCTTGCTAACATAGGTACTTTAGATTTAGAATATGTTCCACTAACCTCTTCATGATCTTCTATATCAAGTTTGGGTGTCTATGACTCAGGTCCATCAAACTCGGTTTGCTTTGGAAATAGCTCGGTAGCTTCTCTCTATGACTTAGGTCCTTCAGACTATGACTTGAGTTGTATTAGTTGCAACTTGGTAGCTTTTGGAGATTTTGAGGACTCAAGAGGTGAGGCCTCCTAACTTCCAAATAGATTTGAAAATGTATCAGGTTCATAATAAATGAACCCTATGTAATCCTTAGGTTCTCTATTGCTTTCTTCTTCACTCTTTTCTACAAACTCATCAATTCTCACATGTGCATTTTCTATGATTTTAAGAGTACTTAGACTCAAAAATTTGCATGATTTACTTCTGAAGGAGTATCCTAGGAATATGGCTTTATCACCTTTGACATCCAATTTACCTTGCCTAGATTTCTTCAATATATAACATTTGCTACCAAATACTTTCAAATAATTTACATTAAGTTTGTAACCATACCATATTTCATAAGGAGTTTGATTTGAGTCTTTCTTCAACTATATTCTATTCAAGGTATGTACTGCAATATTGATTTCTTCCTTTAAGTATTTGATTGCAACTTTCTTTTCTATCATTAAGGTTCTTGCACAATCCATGATGGATATGTTCCTTCTTTCAATTATATCATTCTATTGAGGTGTACCATGGACTGGTACTTGTCTCTTAATTCCTTTTTTAATGCAGAATTCATTGGAAATTAATTCAACTCCTCTATCTTTATCAAAAATTTCAGCTTATTTCTAGTTTCTTTCTCTACTCTTGCCAGATACCACTTAAATTTTTGAAAAGCTTTAGATTTTTCTTTTATATACATTACAATCATCAGTCTAGAATAATAATCAACAAATAGAATCAAATACTTATCTCCACTGTAGCTCTCTATTCCAGTAGGTTCACATAAGTCTATATGAACTAGGTCCAAGACTTCTTCTAATTGATAGTCTTTGCCTTTTAAACTTGTCTTCCCATCTTACCAATTTGACAATATTTGCATAGACCCATATCAGGTTTCCTCAAACTAGGAATACCTCTTTTTTATTTTTGCTTATCTTGACCAGATTATCAAAGTTCACATGACACAACCTTTTATGCCATAACCAGTTTTCTTCTACTTGAGCAATAAAACATGAACTTTCACTAAGATCTAGGTATAATAGGTTACCTTTTGTTTGTTTTTCGAACCCAACCAGGTTACCTTTTCCATCCAACATCTTGGCCTTCCCATTCATGAATTCCACCTTGAATCCAATGTTATTCAATTGTGCCACACTTAGTAGATTATGCTTTAGTCCTTCAACACAATAAGCATTGTCACATCTAAGTTCATTGGTTAGTGAGATACAACCTTTTCCCTTTATGCAAAAAAGTTCATTGTTTCCAAATCTCACACTACCACCATCATAATGTTCCATCTATTCAAATTTTATTTTGTCACCAATCATATGATGTGAGAAGCCATTATGAATAATCCACATATCATTTTTGATAACATGAGAGATAAGTGTCATTTTATCTCCTTTATCATCAAATTCATCTTTTACAACAATATAAACCATTTCATCATCTTCACTACTATCTAGATCTTTAGCCATAAAAAAGATTTGTTACCTTTGTCTTTGTAGTCTAAAATTCTTGAAATCCTTCTTTCCTTTGTACTTGGTGTATTTCTTTTCATCTTTGTCTTCTCTATTTGAGCACCTTGCAATAATGTGTCCAAATTCTTCACAAGAGAAATAGATTAAAGGAATCTTACCTTTATACTTTCCTTTTCTTGTGGGATATCTTCTTGCAAGCAATGCTTCAATGGCTTCAATATCACTATTAGAACTCTCTTCCTCTTCACTTTTAAATTTTTTACTTTTAGATCTTTTACCTTTCTTCTTGAGTGATACCTTGGCTTCAAATGTAGACTCAAGATTGGTATAACTAGGAGTATAATTATCATAGTTATCTAGCTCAAATATTGTCAATATTCCAACTAGAGCATCCAAAGTTATATTTTTATTTGGATCACATCTCATTTCTTGAATAAAAGGTACTCTGATTGCATAGATAGGAAGAAGGAATCTAAATACCTTGCTTACCACTGTTACATCTTCAATTTTTCCTCCAGAGGCTTTGATAGCACTAACACTAGATTTGATTCTTTCAAAATATTTTATAATGTTTTCATCCTCTCTCATTTTCATCTGATCAAGTTGTCCTCTGTGACTTTCTATTTTGTCTCTCCTTACATTGTCATATCCTCTATAGATGGCTTTTAGCTTGACCCACATATCATAAGTAGTTCTACAATCTTTGACCTCATCAAATTTAGCATAGTTGAGAGATGAAGCATTATCAATCATCATGATATTATGGATTTTCTTCTTTGTAATTTCTTTAATAGTCATAGTTCTAGTAGCAGATTTGTATTTGGAAAATAAGATTTTAGCCCTAAATCTCTAATGGTTTCCAAGTGAAGCCTCATGACTTCTTTCCATGCCTTAAAGTTATCTTTATTCAGCTTTGGGATCTCCATTATGTAAGACATCCTGATATTTAGCTTATGTCCTTTAAACCTTCTCTGCAAGCACTAGAAGCTCTAATACTAAATTTTGGAAATATAAGAGTGACTGAGAGGGGAGGGGTGAATTAGTTACTACAAAATAAATATGAGATCCCTTATATGTCAATACAAATCAAAACTCTAATTAAACTATATTATGTTGTAACTTGACAAACACACATGCACTCAATTTATACTAGCAAATAATATAACTTAGCAATAACTGAATACATTAGTCTTAATGTGATTAATCTTGAGATTAACTTAGTTTCATACAAAATAAATGAAATAATATGAACACAAGTAACACCAAGATTTAGCATGGAAACCCAATTTGGAAAAAACCATCAATTGCAACTAGTTATTGATTTTCACTCTTCTTAAGTGAGCCCTATTAGGAGCTAACCCTATTAAAGGTTATAAAACACACTATTAGGTGTGACCCTATTAGAGGATTTAATCACCTTGTTAGGAGCGGTCTTGTTAAAGGTCTTTGGACACTTCAAATAGAAATACCACCTTGTTAGAGGATTTACAAATAGCTATTAAGCCAACTATGTTAAGAGATTTTTATCACTGCTACAATGGTTAGAGAGAAACAATGAGATGACCTGATTTATGATGCAACTAAATTGCTCATTAAAAATTTTAATTTGGCTTGAAAACTTGATCCTTCTTGAGTGAATGTATCTTTGTAGCTCAACAAGGATACTCTTCTTATCCTTTAATTCACTTCCTCTATGCATCACCAAATCTTCTATTATGTTCCACAAATTTAATCCTCAACTTGACCTTATATTTATATCTTACACATTGTCAAGTCAGCTTGAATACAACTTAGAATACTTAATATTCATCTCCTCAGTCAAATAAATCAATTGAACTTAATATGTGAAAACAAGAAAATTCTTTGTTAGCCAACCATGCTCGGTAGACACTAACTTAGAAACAATTTTCCTATGTTAACTAGGTGAACTCAGTTAACACTCCATATTCATAAAGCTCATTGGAAAATTGATTGATCTCGATTAACACTAGTTCCATATAACATTTTCTTCATTAACCGAGTGAGCTTGGTTAACACTAAAATTTTGCAAACTTCCCTGAACTCGATAGACACTATCTTTTGAACTTGGAATACTTTGGAATGCTCGGCAGAAACAGGAAACTATATGCATCACCTGAGTGAGCTCAATATACACTAACTAGAAATGATATGACATTTTGTGTTACATCAAAGATGATGCATAATTAATCAATTATTTTCAATAGTATTAACCAAGTAGCTCAATTAATGAAGGTGTCCAATGAATCTTGGGGAACTTAGTATGGATTATGGCTCAGTTTACACTAGGAACTCAATAGTAGTCTTTCCTAAGTTAACTTGGCCAATGAATGGGGTTAGTTGCTTCTGGAGGACTTGGAAAATACTAGTGCTTAATCAATAAAGGAGCTCAGTTATGTCTAGTGGAATACTGACGCTCAGCATGGTTTCCTTTGATGCTCAATTTGGTCTTGGTTCTATGTTAACCAAGTTGTCTGTGGGTTGACTTTGTGTATTTAATTTGTGTTGTAGCTAACTTGTGGCTTGCATGAACATTTAAAATAAGGGTTTATTTTAATTTGTAGTGGGCTAGGCCTACTTGTGGCTTAGTTGGGTATAAGTAGGGGGCCTTGTAGAGTCTTTAGGGATTAGAATCATCCAGCTTGTAGAAGAGGATGTGGAGAAAGAGAGAGTTTTGAGAAGGGCTAGTAGCTGAGGCTTGGGAATAATGAGATTTCTTGGTGGGCTTGCAAGCAAAAGTTGAGATCTTCCTTGGAGGTTTCTATCAAAGTGTGGTTCTGGACTAGCTAGTTTTGGGATTGGATCTTGAGGGATCTTGCAAAACTATTTTGTAATTGCCATTGTATTTGGCAAGAACCTAGAAGCCTTATAACCAGGCATATTGCATGTATACAATTATTTTATTTAATAAAGTGTTGAGAATTGGTATCAGATCTTGCATTATTGTTGTGTTTTCATTGTGTGGTTATTTGTAGGGATCCATATTACCTCCAGTAGGGGTACCCTCATATTATCAATGCATCAGGTGGTATCAGAGCACATTTTTTCTTAAGTCTATAGAACAAGCACCAAAGTTGAGGCAATTTGTAGTAGGACTTGGGTGAAGGCGATAAGAGAAGGTTGATCCTGTAAAGGTTATTAATCTTCTAGATTTTTGGATTTATTGCTTTAGATTTTTAAAGAAACTTGGAAGATTCCTCCAAGAAGATAGGACCCTAGAGCAATTGATGATCTTAGTGATGATATGGAAGAAAGGATCTCAAAATATATTAAAGTAGAATTCAAATCTGAGATGGCACTAATGAAAAGTGATATGATAGTTGAGATCATAAGTGCTTTAGGTGGTCTACCTTGGCATGTGGGTACTAAATATGGTTATGGGGAAGTTTTTGAAGACTTTGAAGTTGTTTGATCAAGTGATGAGGACAAAACTGATCATGTGGAGAGACCTATGGGAAATAGGGCTGATCAATTTTCTAGCCCTGGATCTCAGTTAAAGTTTAAGCATAAGATGGAAGTTTATAATTTCTCAAGTACTTTGAATCTAGAAGACCTAATTAATTGGATTAGTGAATTGGAGGGCTACTTTGAGCTTGAGGATATTGAGGATCCACTTAGATTAAGGTTGGAATAAACTAAGTTGAAAGGATATGCTACTCTTTGGTGGAAATAACTACAAAGAGACAAGGAGGAGGAAAGTGAAATGAAGATCTCTAGATGGAGGTTGATGGTAACCATGTTGGAGGCTAAGTTTATTTCCATTGAATATGAACTTGAGTTGTTCAAGAGGTTGCATAAATTTAAATAGAAAGATATCACTATGAAATACTATACCTAGGAGTTCTACAATTTGACTATTTAGTCTAGACATAGAGAATTGTCAAAGGAGAAGGTACCTCAATACATTAATGGTTTGAGATTCAATATCCAAGATGATGTTGGTATGTTTAAGCTTAATTCAGTTGAGGATGCTTATCAGTATGCCTTGAAGGAAGAAGATAAGCTGAAGAGGAAAAATCAATGTAATTCCAAAGGGAAGGAGAAGAAGGACTACTCTAAAAATGTTAAACTGAGTATAGAAGATGAACCTAAACCTATTGATCAAAAGATGAGGATAGGTAAAGGTGAGTTTAAGGGTACCTTTTTAGATGCAATGAATAAGGACATACATCTTATAATTGTCCTCAAGATCATGATATAAGACTTGTTGTGAATGAGGCTAAAAATCCTACCAGTGAATTACCTGAGAAAGGAGAGAATTTACTAGCTTGACAAGTAATTAATTGTTAGAGGACAATGGAATCTTGTCCAAGGACTAGTTTTTTTAAGACTTGTTGTAAGTCTAGTGGTAAATTCTACAATGTGATTGTGGATGGTGGTAGTACTGACAACCTTATTGCTAAGGGAATGGCTCAAAAACTTGGTTTGAGAAGAATGAGACATCCTTTTCCTTATCGGATTGGTAGGTTGCAAGGTGAGCATGCTTTGGAAGTAAGGGAGTAGTTCTTTATTGATTTCCATATTAGAGAGTATAAGGATCAAGTGTTATATGATATTATGGACATGAACAGTAGTTATTTGTTGCTTGATAGACCTTGGCATTATGATTGTAGGGTTGTGCATGATTGTGTCAAGTATGTATTTACAATTGTGAAAGGTAGAAGGAAGCTTCCCTGATTCATTTGTAGAATGAAGAGCTCAATAGAAGGAACCTGAGTATTGATAGCCAAGTTGAATTGGTAGAGTTTGAGAGGGTTCGAGATTAGTACAAAAAAAAAACTCCTGGAACACTAAGGATGGAGGTAAATAAGTAGAATAAGATCAAGGGAAAGAACTATACAAGTTGAGGACTTGGAGGATATGTATGTAAAGAATAAATTTTAGATTTATTTGTTGAATCTTAGAAGATTTTCTTCTAGCTATTAAGAACATCTTTTCAAAATTGGGGTGTCTGATGCAGGAGCATCCTTGATTGGATAGAAATCTTGCATGTTGGTGTGGTCTAACCTTTAAGTTGGAGTACACAATCAAAGGAAGAGGTATGGCTCAATTGATACTGAGTTGTTCAAGGTTTCTATATTAACCAAATAGTTTAGTTAATGAAGGCATTTAGTGATGCTTGGGGCATTCAACATATAATGTGGCTTGGTTTACACTAGGAAATAGACAATAGTGTTGCCTAAGTTAGCTTGTTCAATAAAGGGACTCAGTTTCTTCTAAAGGACTCAACACATACTGGTGCTCAGCCAATGAAAGAGGTTGGTTATATCTAGTGGAATGCTGATACTCAACATAGTTTTCTCTGATGATCAGTTTGGTCTTGGTTTTATGTTAATTGATTTATCTATGGGCCAACCTTGTGCATTTAGTTTGTGTATCAATATTTAATTTTTGTTGCAGTCAAGTTATGGCTTGCGTGAGCATTTAATATAAGGGTATATTTTAATTTATGATGGGCTAGGGAAACCTGTTTCTTAGTTGGGTATTAGTATGAGGTCTTGTGGAGTCTTTAGGGATTAGAATCATCCCACTTGGAGAAGAGGATGTGGAAAGAGACAAAAGTTTGAGAAGGGCTAGTAGACGAGGCTTGGGAAACAAAGAGATTGCTTGATTGGCTTGCAAGCACAAGTTAAGATCTTCCTTGGAGGTTTCTACTAGAGTGTGGATCTAGACTAGCTATTGTTGGGATTGGATCTCGAGGGATCTTGCAAAACTATTTTGTAATTGCTATTATATTTGGCCCTAACCTAAAATGCATTAGAGTTGTCATATTATTGTGATGTGGAACCTAATAAGATTCAAATTTTTATTTAGCATGGTTTTTCTCTAGATTATTTCTATGGGGGATTGGTGGCAGCAACCCCAAGATGTGGTCAAGGGGAAGCACCTTTGTAGGGTTCTTAGGTAGTTCCCCAAGTATATTGTAAAAGGTGTCAACTACTATTTTTATATTATTCTAGCCCTACTTTTGTAAGCCACAAAAATTGTATAGAAAGGGTTTAGGGTTAGGGATTTTCATGTGTGATGTGAAAATTGGTTGTTGTGGTCATATTCAGTTGTAAGGGATTACAAATTGTGATCAAGATGTAATCATTGGATAATAAATAAATTAGACTTGGTGTTGGTGGACATAGCATAAGGATTGGGTTAACTACTTTAAATCTTGGTGTCTTGTGTTCTCTTATGTGTGATTTATTATTTTTTGATATTGGTTATATTTGCATGTAACTATTACTTCTATCTAAGGTTAATCCTAACAATTAGTATCAAAGCTAGATGGTCATCATTTTTTTTAGCGATCCTCTATAGGAAGTACTCATGGTTGAGTGGGAGAGATGGTAGAAAAGGGTAAGATGAAGGATGACAATTTTAATGGGCAGCACTTTTAGTTATGGAAGATGCAAATGGAAGACTATCTTTATCAAAAGAATTTATGGAAGCTGTTGGCAAGAAAAACTAAAAACTAGGGAACTATGACAAATGAGGAATGGGAGATTTTAGATAGAATGGCACTTGGAAGCATTTAGTTATGCTTGGCACCATCAGTGACATTTAACATTACAAAAGGGAAGATGATGGAAGAGTTGATGGAAACCCTAGTGAAATTGTATGAAAAGCCCTCTGCTTCAAATAAGGTATTTCTCATGATGCATTTATTTAATATAAAGAAGATGGGAGGTGGATCTATTAAAAATAATTTAAATGAGTTTAATACTATTACTAGTGAGTTATCTTCTATGGTTATTAACTTTGATGAAGAAATTAGATCTCTCTTGATTATGTGTTCTTTGCCTAAAAGTTGGAATGGCTACAAGTAATTCTATTTCTGGATCTAACACCCTAAAATATGATGATGTGATTGGTGTTATTTTGAGTGAGGAAACTCGTAGGAAAACCTTAGGTGGATCTACATCAAGAAATGCTTTGAACACACAAAGTATAGGTAGAATGATTGAGAGAGGAAGTAATTCTAGAAATTATGGAAAATAAAGAGGAAAGTCAAAGGGGAAGATATCTCAATCCAGAGGACCAAGAAATTGTTGGTACTATGGTAAAATAGGGCATAAGAAGAAAGATTGATGGACTCGAAAGAATAATGAAGGAGATAAACTAGAAGGGAACAAGGAGGCAAAGGTGGTAAGTAACAAATCCAAAGAGGACGCTTTGCTTCTATCTTTAGAAAGTGTTGATGGTTCATGGGTTTTAGATTTTGGTGCTTCATTTCATGCTACACCTCACAGAGGTTATTTTATTGATTATGTCCAAGGGGATTTTGGGCTTGTTTATTTGGGGGATAATGAACCCTATCAGATTTTTGAAAAGGGAAAAGTAAAGATTAAGTTATAGAATGGGAATCATTGGCTACATGAGGTAAGACATGTTTGAAGGTTGATTAGGAATTTAATTTCACCAAGGAAACTCAATGATGAGGGTTGTGTAGTTACTTTTAATGATAATAATTGGAAGGTTTCAAAAGGTTCCCTTGTAGTAGAAAAAGGTGTGAAAGTAGGCACCTTATATCATTGTACAAGTCATATTATTTCTTCTACTTTAATTGTTTAAGAGAAAAATAAATGTTCAGGAACAATTGATGCAATTGAGTGGGGAGAACAAATAACTATTGTAGATTCTATTACAACACTATGGCACAACTAGCTTGGGCCCATGAGTGAGAATGGTATGAAATATCTTCATTCAAAGAAATTTTTACCAAGTCTAAAATGTGTTGATATGGATTTATGTGAAATTTGTGTGTATGGAAAATAAAAGAGAGTGAGTTTTGTGAAGACTAGGAAGGAAAATAAAAGTGAAAAATTAGAAGAGTTTGTGCATTAAGATGTATGGGGACTAGCTCAGGTGTCTTCCCTTGGTGGCTCTCATTATTATGTTACATTTATTGATGGTGCAACTAGAAAAGTATGGATTTATTTCCTTATAAATATGATGTATTTCAAACTTTTAAGAAATGTAAATGCTTGGTTGAAAATGAGACTAGAAAGAAATTAAAATGTCTTAGATTTGATAATGGTGGTGACTATTGCAATCATAAATTTGAAGATTATTGCTCCACTAACAATATTTATAGACAAAAAAATATTCCAAGGACTCCATAGGAAAATGGAGTGGTTGAATGCATGGACATGACAATAATGGAGCATGCAAGAAGCATGAGGTTGCATGCAGGGCTGCCGTTAAACATGTGGGAAAAGGCTATCAATACTATTGTATACTTTATTAATAGAGGTCCCTCTACTCCTTTGGGTTGTGGTATTCTAGAGGAAGCATGGACTAGTAAGAAGGTGAGTTATTCTTTTCTCAAGAGCTTTAGTTGTGAAGCATTTGGTTATATAAATTCTGAAAATGGAACCAAGCTAGAAGCTAAGTCAAAGAAATGTGTATTTTTTGGATATGGCATTAGTGAATTTGGTTATAGGCTTTGGAATTTTTAAAATCATAAAATTACAAGAAGCAAGGATGTAATATTCAATGGGAAAGTGTTGTACAAGGATCTGTTGAAGCAACATGAGAAGAAAGAAGATGATTATGTAGTGTTCGATGATACTCCAAAAGCTAATGTTTCAGCAATTTCTTATGATCTACAACAATAGTAACTACAAATACCACATGCCTCCATGAATGTTAGATGGTCAACAAGGCTAAGTAGACCTCAAGAAATATTTTCTCCTTCCCTGTATTCTACTTTATTTACTGATGCTGGTGAACCTGAATGTTATGATGAAGTTATGTAGGTGGATACAAAGACTTAGTGAGAGTCTACAATAAAAGATGAAATGGACTCTTTGCTGAAAAATAAGACATGGGATTAAAGGAAGTTAACTATAGGTAAAGAGGCTTTATAGAATAAATGGGTTTACAAGTTAAATCAAGAGGATAGAGGTAAGAAAATATTTAAAGTCAAGTTAGTTGTAAAAGGATTTGCATCAAAAAAGGCATTAATTTTGATGAGATATTTTCTCCTATTGCTAAGATGACTTCTATTCGCACTATTTTTAAGTATTGTGGCTACTAAAGATTTTCATTTGGAGTAGCTTGATGTTAAAACAACCTTCCTTCATGATTATTTGGATGAAGAGATATAAATGGCTCAGCCATAGGGATTTGAGGTCAAAAGTAAGGAGAACTTAGCGTGCAAATTGAAAAAAAGTTTATATGGCTTGAAGTAAGCACCTCAGCAATGGTATCTAATATTTGAAAAGTTTATGCATGAGCATGGATATAGTTGTTGGAATTATGGATGGAGTAACTGGGGGGGGAATCAATTACCACAAAAATAATTCACAAATCCCTTAGATGTATTAAAACTTAAATATTGTTGTTACTTGGTAGCCACATAGAAAAATGTTGTAACTTGTTAGATTAACTTGTTACTGATCTTTAAGCATTCACAATTATTAACATGCATGCAAAAGAAAATAACATGAACACAAGAGACACCATATTTAATGTGGAAACCCAATATGGGAAAAACCACCAAGTAACTACCTACCAATTTTTACTCTTTTGAAGTGAGCTCTGTTAGAAGCCAACCCTATTAAAGGTTAGAAAACACACTCTTAGGTGTGACTTGGTTAGAGGATTTAATCACCCTATTAGGAGTGGCCTTGCTAGAGGACTTTAGAACAATTTAGTAGAGCTACTCACCTTATTAGAGTGTTTACAAAATGGCTATTAGACCAACTCTATTAAGAGATTTAAGAATTACTACTAAAATGGCGAGAAAGTAAAAATAAGTGACCTAAATGAGATGCAACTAAACTTTGTTGATACAGATATCTGCTCTACTTCAATAGATCCTCACCGATCAAATACAACTCTACTACTCCTCAAGGATATCTGATCCTTTTTTAAAATTTTCTCACACTTATTCTTCACAATCAACTCACTTGCATACTCACTCATTCATACATTTGAAAACATAACTTGACCTTTTATTTATACATTAAAGATTATCAAGTCAGCTCAATTACAAGTTACATTTTCCAATAAACCATACATTAGTCAACTAAAAACATTACATTAAACAAATAGACTTTATTTCCCAACATAATAAAATCCTTCATTGGCCAACCCATCTTGGTAAACATTGCTCCAAAAATGATTTGTAGTGTTAACCAAGTGAAGTTAGGTAAACACTGTGAACTCTGCAAAAATCCTTTGGAGATTGAGTAAACTTGGTAAGAGATGATTTTCCTTTGTTGACCTTGTAAGCTCAATAGAAACTAACTTTCCTTTGTTAATCTTAGTAGCTAGGTTAACACTACCCTCTGTCTTAGAATTTTTTGATGCCCGAGTGAGCTCGGTAGAAACTATCTTCACAGTGTAGAATTCAGGAATGCTCAGTAGACTCTGTAAAAAAATTTTCTAACCTTCTGAGCTCAGTAGACTCTATCTTTTGCCTTGCTAATAAATTGAGCTTAGTAGACTCTGACTAATAATTGATATGACATTTAAGTAACATCAAAGAAAACACATAATTGAATAATTGTATCCAACAATCTCTCTCCTTGGCATTGATGGTAACACAACATATCATAGCAGAATGAAATTTGAAAACAAGTCTTTTTTTAACAAAATGTTTCTCTCTCTTACATTTCATTCCTCAAACTCCTCAAATACTGTAATCTCCCTCTATGAAGCAATTACATAGCTTCTTTACAAAACATCAAATTTCAGGAAGATATCACAATATACTCTCCCTCTTTGACAACACATGCCAAAGGCAACACAAACCAAATGAATTTTACAGTGTACCTTAAGTACTAATTTATATGTAGTATTTTCATGATTATTCTACATCAACTAAGAGATCTTCAACTTGATATGTAGTGCCTGCCCCTAGTTCGCATTTTGATATCATTGTTGAACTCTTTTAGGGCTAGTTTTATGTTGATGGTTAGCAGCATTGTTTTGGGATTATCAGATATTGTGCTATGGATTCAGTTTATTATGTGATGAGATCACTTAGACTTTATATTTTATGTACGTATGATGATTATTACATTGCTTTTAGTTATTAATGATGATTAGTAAGATGATTTATTATCATATGTGTTTTCTTATGGATACTTATCCCATACTTGCATTTGTATGGTGTGCGTGTTTGCTTTTGTATGGCGTGTCTGATGTGGTTAAGGAAGGGAGTCGTAGTCACCTGCTAGTCGAGATCTACACGATGCACCACTTCCTGCCATTACCTATTTAGTTTAGTATATATTGTGCTTGTACATGCATGGTTTTTATGTAGGTTGCAAGTACCGGGTATTGACTTCCCTGAATTTCCAGGATGAGCGTACCCTATCACACTATCTCAATGATAAGAGAGGGGAGATAAATTCTCAAGTCCAAATCCCAACCCTTTAAGCCATTTGTTCTAATTGGAAAATTAGGACAAGTATCTGAGTTGAGTACCCTCCGAATATGTCGGATGACATAATTCGTGATTTAAACTTTTGGTTTGATTTTGTATGTATTTTGGCTATGATAGATTTTCATATTTTTACCTTATGAGTCTTTGGAGTATTTTCTATTGATTAAGCCTAATTAAAAGATTTAATTAATAGTTTAATTAAATGGAAAATTAATATGGTATTTTAATATTTATTTTATTTAATTAATTGGGAAATTAATTAAATAAAATAATTAAATTTGAAGATAAAAGTTTAAAAAATTTAATTTGGAATGTGACAATATTTATTTTAATAATAATATATTTGGAATTCATTTTTAAATAAATGACTAAATAATATTATTATTAAAGCTAATAAATATTTTAGCAATTAAGTTTTGGAAAATGAAATTTAAAAAGTGGAAGATATATTTAAATTAATAAAAGATTCTAAATCTCATGTGATTAAAATATAAATATATTAAGATTGAAAAGTGGAATTATAAAAGTTAGTGTATGAGATTTAATAAATTAATTAATTAAATTTGGAAAGGGTAAATTAAGTATTATATTAATTAAATTATTTTAATATTTTCTCACATAGGAGTTGGCAAATTCTCAAGAGTTGTCATGTAGATAACACTAGAGTTTGCACTCTAAGAATGCATAAGTTGTCTACACTTAGAAGTTAGCATTTTATTTGAGCACATGGTGTCTACAACCTTAAGACTTATCTAGAAGGTTGGAGAAGGCTCATGCTTGGATGTCATGCTTATCTTCTAGTTGTCTCTAGAGACACTCTAGATGCATCTTAGAGCCCTTCAAATAGAGGCTCTCCTAGTGAGTTTGTACAAGCTAAATGGAAGCTTAAATGAAAGCTGAAGTACAAGCGAAAGTAGAAGCTGAATGGAAGCTGCAAGTTACAAGCTCATATTCTTCTTCATATGCTCATATATTTTCTACATGCTTCTATGCTCCTTCTAGCATTTTTAGTCACTTGGAGATTCTCGGTTGGCTTGGATCTTGGAAGGATTGCGAATGATGGAGAAGGAAAGGATTTTCTATGGACTTCTGAGGCATGGTGGATTAGCATCAGTGTCTAGGTGCACTCGTGATAATCTCACACTCTATTTGCACTATTTCTCTTCCTGTCTTCATCATGTCTATGTGTCAGAATACTCATTGTGAATGAATCTACAATTGAATTGGAATCTAGATATTATGTTGGTTGATTAGAAAACATTAGAAACCCTAGATCCAATTAAAGAGACAATAGATCTAAACGGGTTTGGGTTCGAATTAGAATTAAATTGAGGAGGGTGATTTCAAATTTATAGTTAAATCCATTG
This sequence comes from Cupressus sempervirens, assembly GCA_028749045.1. Classification (NCBI taxonomy): domain Eukaryota; kingdom Viridiplantae; phylum Streptophyta; class Pinopsida; order Cupressales; family Cupressaceae; genus Cupressus; species Cupressus sempervirens. The sequence continues at coordinate 193,365,330 of CM053790.1, read as the reverse complement.
GATGAATTAATGGATATGTTTAGGAAACAATTATTTAAAAAGGGAAAATTCTTATGTAGAAAGGCCCTTTAGATCTAATTATATATTTTCTTTTGTAAATCTGCAAATATATAAATATATACATGGGTATTTTAAATACAGTGATAGTTGATAAAAAATTATATATATATATATACACACACACATACATACATATACGTATATACATATATATACATATATACATATGTGTATATTTGTGTAAATGAGAAACTTTACTTATTAAATCCGAATTTTCCATATGGTAAAAGTGTTTAAAAATGAAATGAAAATCGTTTATTAAAAATGATATTTTAAAACAAACATATTAAAATTGGGAGGGATGAATTTCGTACCCCCCCCGGTTTGCGATTGTAAGTCGCAGGTATAGTGTACCGCAATCGGCACGGCCCGGCCTTGAAGGCAGCGACAATAGTCGCACAACGTACAAAGGTCGCAGGGGTGATCAGTCCCCTGTACCGGTGCCCAACATCATTAGCGTGCAGGGTACAACAGTGAAAGCATATGATATATTTGCTTTGTAAATTGATTGTATCAATCGGTTTTTATATATGAACATTATTGCTATTAAATATTGTTAAGTGATATATATATATATATATATATATGTATATGTATCCATATATGTTGAAACTTAAATATTCAAAGATTTATGATTAAATAATATATAGTTTTAAATTAATCAAAATTGCTTGATTAGATTTAGATTAATAGGAAGTTTTAAAAATGAAATAATAGGGATTAGAGAATGGTTGTCTCTCGGTATTTAACGTAAATTAAATACTATTTAATATATAAGGGGTGATAATTTATAATATATATTAAATAATTATGAGATGGTAATCTGTAAAGATGTTTAATGGTGATTATTATAGTAATGTAAACCAAGAGAGACTTTAAATGATATGGGATTTAATTGACAAAGGTCAAAATCATTGTTATAATATTTAATAACCTAGTCATGATCTAGATTTGCTAATACGTTATGTATTAGTTATTGATATACCTTAAAGGTTAGTCAAATATTAACTAATGAAGTTATGTAAAGATTCTCTATATCGATTAATAATAGTTTTGGCGAGTTTATTATTTATTAATGTTTGTTGGGTTTAGCAAATTATTAATAAATAATAGTTTAATAATTTAAATGATTATTGATATTGTGGATTAATTAAGGAAACATTAGTATTCATAAGGATGATGAATGTGATCTTTAATAAGATTCTCATTATAGCTTGTCATTAAATATTAACAAGTTATTATTATTGAACTTATTAGTTAATTAATATTCATTGGGTTGATGGTTTGAAATTATTAATTAAATAAATTAATTAGAGTTAATTGGATTTAATACTTAAGTTATGTAATGGAGATTTAATTAATATAAATCTTTCGACGAGATTGTAAATTATCCATATTGAAGTTGATAAGTCTTATGACTTGAATTATGACCTTAGATATTATATGTTTGTCAATGATGATAACGATTGAATTAAAGGCTTAAGTTTTAATATTATTTAATTAAGTCTTAATTAAGAATTATTAGAATGATAATAGGTCATAGATGGTGTGCCTATGTTAATTGATGGATTTAATTGATCATTCTAATTAAGTTAAGATATCTTATTTGAAGAATGATAATTTGGTTCTCTTATAATTTAACGATTAATGATCCTTGATTTATGTGAAAAGTTGAAGTAGCATTATAGGGGAATTATTCAATTAGTAATATGGATCATGGTCAAATAAGAGAACAATTTAATTAAAAGTCAATGATGATCAGTTTAAAGAGTAAATAGTTATCCTTATGTTATTCTTAGAATGTAATTCTTAATAATGGAAGGATAATGCTATTGGGGAACAAATGGGTTGACTTGTAGGTCAAATGATGAAACTTAGACATTTGAAGTATACTTGAAATGGAAACTGAAACCTCTACACTTGAAAATGGAAAATGAAACTCTGCACTGAATTCAACTATGTGAATTTAGTAAATCAAAACATGTGTATGCATCGTGTATTCTATATGCTTCTTGTTTTGGGTTTTGGGTTGACTAGTGTTGACCAGTCCTAGGTTGTTACCAAAGGCTCGGGGGTTATGAGATGTGTTGGCATGTTGATCTTTTTGGTCTCGATCTTTATAAGCCCAACCATGGTAATGTGATTGTATGCTCTATGAAGTGTTTGTATTTGTTCATCAGTCTTCATGTGTGAAGCTGAGATGTATGTGTATGAGATACCTGAGCTAATCATTTTTGAGTCATCGATCAATTATCCTTGGATTGTTTTCTAGTCGCCATGATGGGACTAAAATATGGATTTATTCTTGATGATGTCATGTTGTGACATGTTTGACTCAACCATTTTGGAGTCTTCGATCAGTATGATTTTGAGATATTCTTGGTTGCTTGTTGAAGAACCAATGGATGTGATGATTTATTTTGGTTACTGAGAACCAATGGATACTTATGATTATCAGTGATGCCTTCAGTTGCCAATAGAGAACTCTTGTGGTCATGATTTTCTATGGATGTGGCTCATGGAGATTTGATGCTTTTATGCATATTTGATGATTTTATCATGGAGATTTTGATGATTCTTATTATGGATATTTGATGATTATTTAGCAGATATTTGATGATTCTTTTTATGGATTATCTTTTGGATTTTCTTTACAGTTGCTTGTACAGGACTGTGGTGATTTATGATTCCATGAGCATTAGGGTAGGTTATCTACCTGTGGTGTCGGGAAGTGGCTTGCAATGGGGGCCGAGGCCCTAAGTGGCTGCCAGGGTAACTCATTGTAAGTTTGGATAATAAGTGATAACATTTACACACTAAATGGGGATTAAATGAACCTAAAAAGATAATTTTTTTGGATGTTCTTGCCCATGCCTTGAGCACTTGTACAGGCTAGGATGGGAGTAGTGAGATGCATGGTTGCGACCTTGCATTCCATAGTATGCCTCGTCAGTATGAGAGGATACTAGTGGCCGCATGAGATCTGTATGGACCCGTGGAGTTTAGCTAACTACCAAGGTAACTTGTACGAGATAAATGCGATGACACTTTCTCGCTTGCAGAGTAGGTTTCCTACATGTCATTGTGTGCCTCTGGAAAGTAGATGTCAGTTGTTTTGTGATTGGAACCTTTGAGTTAGTATACTTTTAAGATTCCTGGACTTATGGAGATTGGTGCTATGTGTTATTGATATCTTGTTTGGGACTTGAGATTATCTCCTTAGCACGGTGGGAGTGGACCACTTAGGTTCCACGTGGTCGGGTGGTAGTGTTTTATCACTCTTATCAGTTGAGATCCATTGAGACACCGTGGCTGGAGTATTCTTGGTTGGTATTTATCTTCATTATGTTCTTGGAGCATTATGATAGATGATATACCTTATGATGGATGTATTTGTTGGTATGTTTCCTATATTGATGATTTGCATATGATAGATGATGATATCTTATGCTTTACTTTGCATGTTAGTAGGATGTTTTAGGAGTGACATTCCTACTATGTTTATAGCCGATGATCTCTTCGGTGCTTTGGAATGTTACACACGGAGGGATGGCTAGGATCCATGATGGTCTAATGATGCTATTTACGGTTGGGAGGAACTGTGCACTTAGTTAGTTATGTTTGTGATGTATGGTTATCTTTTATGATGAATGTTTACATCTTTATGATGATGATGTAACATGTATGGTTATGGTTTCATTATGTTATTACATCATGGAATAACATTGGATGATGATGTACTTTATTTACATAGATGTTTATTATTTTAAGCTTTTCATACTTCGTAACAAGTATAGTGGATGATTGAGCAATCTAAAATGTACACTTGTATATGGTTTAAGAACATTGGATGTATTCTTGTTATCTCATTATTAAGGATGTGATGTTAGATGGTTAGTTAAGATTAGAAGTAATTCAACGTTAAGGGATCTCTAAAGAATGTAATCTGTTATGTTATATTTACTTTTAGTTGGATGTTACTATTGCTTCTGCAAATGTTATGAATGGTTTATCTTTCATGTTTAAAAAAAAAAAAAAAAATTTGGTAAACTTAGTATAATTCTTTGGATCTCTTGGCGGGGCATTACATGATACCTATTGATGCATCGCTAAAACTTCATTTTGGTGAGCTTCAGATAGGGGAATGACCCCTAACTTACCTCTTAGATGCAAAAATGCATCCTTAGGTAAAGGCTTTTTGAATATGTCAGCAATTTTTTCTTTTGTATAGACATATTCCAATCTAATCTCCTTATCCTACACTAATTCTCTAACAAAGTGATACTTTATTGCAATGTGCTTGGTTTTTGAATGCATCACTAGATTTTTGGATATATTAATTACGCTTGTATTGTCACAAAACATAACAATAGGTTCTTTTATTTCTTCCTTCATACCTTCCAATAAATGTTTGAACCAAACAATATTAGAATAGTTACTGCTGTTGCAACATACTTTGCTTCTATTATGGATTGGGATGTACAATTTTGTTATTTACTTGTCCAAGAAACCAATGTCTTTCTAAGAAAGAAAGCTCCTCCACTTTTACTTTTTCTATCATCAATATTTTCGACCCAATCTACATCAATGAATTTTTTTAAATTTAGATTACCTCCAAATTTGTACCACAATCCATAATCTTCAATGCCTTTCAAATATCTCATGATTCTTTTGATTTCCATCATGTGATTTTCTCTTAGTTTTGCCAAAAATATTGCTACAATACCAATTACAAGGGCAATATCTAGCCTTGTATGCACTACTTATTGTAACTTTCCAATCATAGATCTATACAATGTCTAATCTACCTCCTTTGATTCATCATCCTTGGTAATTTTTAATCCTATACACATAGGAGTCCCAACTAGTTTGCAGTCTTCCATACCAAACTTTTTTAGTATTTCCTTGATATATTTAGATTGAGTGATATAGATGTCATTCTTACTTTGCTAAATTTGAAGACCAATAAAGAATTTGATCTCACGAAACATTGACATCTCAAATTCCTTGTTCATTTGCTCTGAAAAAAGATCATCATTTCCTGTGAAAAAAGTATCATCCAAAAATATTTCTGCCAAAACAATCTTATTATCTAGTCCTTCCTTGATATACAAGCTACTATTATCATTAGTTCTCTAAAAACCAATCTAAATAAGATAGTTATGTAGTCTTTCATACCATGCTCTAGGGGCTTATTTCAGACCATACAATATTTTGTATAATTTTTAGACCATGTCCATAGTCTATTCCTTCTTCTTGAGAGTATCCTTTGCATACTAGTCTAGCTTTTTTCCTTGATACCTTAACATCTTCATTCAACTTACTTCTAAATACTCACTTAGTTCCAATCACATTTTTATCTTTAGGCCTGGGTACAAGAGTCCATGTTTTGTTTTTCTCTATCTACTGTATCTCTTCATTCATAGCCTCAATCCAAATTTCATTTTCTAATGCATCTTTGACACTTCTAGGTTCAAAATCAGCAAGTAAACAAGTACCTTTCAACTTACTTCTTTTCATAGTACCTTCAAATTTATCTCCAATGATCTGATCTAGTGTATGATTTCTCCTAACATACTTAGCTAATACAGGTTCCTTACCTTTTAAATGCTTTGCATTTTCATCCTCTTGCACTTCAGCTTTAGGTTTTGGCTATTATGTCTATTGCTCATGTCCTTTAGACTCTATATGCATTGGCTCGGTAGCATCAGAATGTGACTCGAGTTCTTGTAGCCCAGTTTGAACTTCCTACAACTCAGTTATTAAAGACTTAGGAGTAGAAGTTTTTTTTATTAACAAGTGTATCTGGCATCGTATCAGGTTCTATGAAAATAGATCTCCTATAATCTTCTGGTTCCCTTTTGCTTTCTTCTTCAATTCTTTTTGCAAACTCATCAACTTTCACATGTGCACTTTCTATGACTTTGTGAGTAGACAAGTTCAAACATCTATGTACTTTACTTTTGCAAGAATAAACCAAAAATATTCCTTCATCACCTTTCACATCAAATTTACCTTTTCTAAATTCTTTCAAAATGTAACATTTGCTTCCAAATAGCTTTAGGTAACTTATATTGGGTTTATAACCATACCATAACTCATAGGGGGTTTCGAATGAATCCTTCTTTAGTTGTACTTGGTTCAAAGTATGAACTATAGTGCTAATAGCTTCCTTCTAGTATTTGATAGCAATTTTCTTTTCAATCATTAAGGTTCTTGCATAGTCCATGATAGAGGTGTTCCTTCTTTTAGCTATTCCATTTTGCTCAATAGTTCTAGGGGCTGATACCTGTCTTTTGATTTCTCTTTCAATGTAAAAGTTATTGAGCTCATGTGAAATGAATTCACCATCTCTATCTGACCTCAAGCATTTCAGTCTTTCCCTTGTTTCCTTCTCTACTTTGGCCAAATACCATTTGAACTTCTCAAATGCTTCTAATTTCTCTCTCAGGTACATGATAGTCATCATTCTTGAGTAATCATCAACAAAAAGAATGAAGAACTTTTCACCAGTATAGCTTTCAATTCCAATAGGTCCACATAAATTAGTATGCACAATTTTAAAACTTCTTCAGACTAATAGTTTTTACTTTTGAAGCTAGTCTTTCCCATGTTACCAATTTGATAACTCTCGCATAGACCAACCTTAGGTTTCTTTATATTAGGAATGCCTCTTGCTTTCTTGAATTTACTTATTTTCACCAAGTCATAAAAGTTCACATGACACAACCTCTAATGCCATAACCAACTTTCTTCAACTTGAGAAATAAAACATGAACATTCACCAAGTTCAAGATAGAACAAGTTACCTTTTGTTTGAGTGCATGATCCAATCAGCTTTCCTTTTCCATCCAACAGTCTTGTTTTTCCATGCATGAATTCCACTTTGTATCCATTATGGAGTAGCTATGCCACACTCAACAGATTATGTTTTAGTCCTTCTACCCAATATGCATTATCACATACAAGCTCTTTGGTTAGTGAGGTTCTTCCTATTCCTTTTATGCAACAAGGTTCATTATTACCAAATCTCACATAACCACCATCATAGTCTTCAAAATGTTCAAACTTATTTTTATCACTAGTCATATGATGAGAGCAACCACTATCTATAATCCATGTATCATTTTTTCTCACATGAGAGATAAGTGCCATTTTCTCATCAGTGTCAGACTCATCTTTCATAGCAATGTAAACAATTTCATCTTATTCATCATTAGAATCATTAGAATCCTTAGTCATAAAATGTATTTTCTTACCTTTGTCCTTGAATGATTTGAAGTCTTTCTTTACATTGCACTTGTGACCTTTCTTCTCATCCTTGTTGTGCTTATTTGTGCACTTAGCCACAATATGTCCAATTTCCTCAAATGAAAAAAAGATTAGAGGAACCTTACCTTTGTATTTCCCTTGGCCTCTAGAATATTTGCTTGGTAGTAGAGCTTCAACCACCTCAAGATCACTATTAGAACTCTATTCTAATTCTTCTTCACTTTTTGATTGAGAATCAGTTATCTTCTTTCCTTTCTCCTTGAGTGAAAGCTTGGCTTCAAATTCTGATTCAATGTTCTTAGTAGCTCAAACATAGTTATCATATTTATCTAGCTCAAATGAAGTCAATCTTCCAACTATGGCCTCTAAATTTATCTTATGATTTGCTTCACATCTTCTTTCTTGAATTGCAGAAACTCTAATTGCATAAATGGGAAGTAATGTTCTAAGAACTTTACTTATAACTATTTCCTCCTTGATATCTCCTCTAGATGCTTTGATTTCACTAACTCTTGCTTTGACTCTTTCAACATATTTTGTAATGTTTTCATCCTCTCTCATCCTCATCTAATCAAATTGTCCTCTTAAACTTTCTACTTTGGCTCTTCTCATATTATCATCTACTCCATAGATTTTTTTCAGCTTGTTCCACATTTCAAAGGCAGTTTTATAGTCCTTGACATCATCAAATTCTTCATAGCTTAGGGAAAATGCAATGTCTATCATCATGATGTTATGAGTCTTTTTCTCAGCAATATCATTAGCAAATAATGTACCAAAAGTGGTTACATATGCTTCATCTAGATATTTCAATCTTGTGTCTCCAATAGAAGCCAGATGGAGTCTCATGAGACCTTGCCATGCTGAAAAGTTATCCCTATTAAGCCTTGGAATTTCCCTCTAGTAAGACATTCTGACCTTTAGCTTAGATCCTTGAAATCCTTCCTGCAAGCACCAAAAGCTCTAATACCAATTTTTGGAATTATAGATGGAGTAACTGAGAGTGGAGGTGAATCAGTTACCACAAAAATAATTTACAAATCCCTTAGATGTCTTAAAACTTAATTACTACTATTACTTGGTAGCCACATGGAAAAATGTTATAACTCAGTAGATTAACTTGTTACTGATCTTTAAGAATTCACAATTATTAACATGCATGCAAAAGAAAATAACATGAACACAAGAGACACCAGATTTAATGTGGAAACCCAATATGGAAAAACCACCAAGTAACTAGCTACCAATTGTCACTCTTTTGAAGTGAGCTATGTTAGGAGCCAACCCTATTAAAGGTTACAAAACACATTGCTAGGTTTGACCTAGTTAGAGGATTTAATCACCCTACTAGGAGTGACCTTGCTAGAGGACTTTAGAACAATTCAGTAGAACTACCCACCTTATTAGAGGATTTACAAAATGGCTATTAGACCAACTTTGTTAAGAGACTTAGGAATTACTGCTACAATGGTGAGAAAGTAACAATAAGTGACCTGAATGAGATGCAACTAAACTTTGCTAATACAGATCTCTGCTCTACTTCAATAGATCCTCACTGATCAAATACAACTCTGCTACTCCTCAAGGATATCTGATTCTTCTTCAAAATTTTCTCACACTTATTCTTCATAATCAACTCACCTGCATACTTTCTCATTTGTACATCCATTCATACATTTGAAAACATAACTTGACCTTTTATTTATATATTACAAATTGTCAAGTTGGCTCAATTACAAGTTACATTTACCAATAAACCATACATCAGTCGGCTAAAAACATTACATTAAACAAATAAAATTTATTTCCAAACATAATGAAATCCTTCATTTATTGACCCAGCTCGGTAAATATTGCTCCAAAAATGATTTCTAGTGTTAACCAAGTGAAGCTAGGTAAATACTACAAACTCTACAAAAATCTTTTGGAGACCGAGTAAACTCAGTAAGAACTGATTTTCCTTTGTTGACCTTGTGAGCTCAATAGAAACTAACTTTCCTTTGTTAACCTTGGTAGCTCAGTTAACACTAACCTTTGTCTCAAAATCCTTTCACGCCTGAGTGAGCTTGGCAGAAACTATCATAATAGTGTAGAATTTAAGAATGCTTGGTAGACTCTGTAATTCTCTTTGCTAACCTTTTGAGACTGGTAGACTCTATCTTTTGCCTTGCTGATCAAATGAACTTGGTAGAATCTGACTAATAATTGATATGACATTTGTGTAACATCAAACACAACACATAATTGAATAATTGTATCCAAAAATAGTAGGTGTCATTTAGATCATTGTGTTTATTTTAAGAGGTTGGATGATGATAGCTACATTGTTTTATGTTTATATGTTGATGATATGCATGTAGCTGGGTCTAACATGGATCACATTAAGGAGCTGAAATGTCAGTTAGTACATGTATTTACTATGATGGATTGGAGGTAGAAAAATAAATCATTAGTATAAATATTTTTAGAGATATGAAGAATAGGAAATTGACATTATCTTAGGCTATTTATATTGGGAAGATCTTATAATGCTTCTCTATAGAGAATGCTAAAGCTACCAACACACTTTTACCTAGTAATTTGAAGTTGACTAAGGAGACATGTCCAAAGACACAAGAAGAGGAGGATAAGATGTCCATAGTACCTTATGCTTCAGCTATAGGAAGCTTGATGCATGTTATGGTATGTACATAGTTAGATATTGCACATACAATGGGAGTTGTTAGAAGGTATATGAGTTATCTAGGGCTTGAGCATTGGAATGCAATTAAATGGATTCTCAAATATTTGAGAGGAACATCCAATAAGTGTTTACATTTTAGGGGCTCTACTATTGATTTATAGGGATATGTTGACTCAGATTTGGTAGGGGATATTGATACCAATTGGAGTAATATAGGTTATGTACTTACTATTGGTGGGATAGTAGTGAGCTAGGTTTCTAGGTTATAGAAGGTTAATGATCTATCCACTACAAAGGCAAATTATGTTGCTACTATAGAGGTAGCCAATGAGATGTTATGGCTTTAGTTCTTTTTGGAAGAATTGGAACACCCTCAGAAGGATAATTATTTATTTATAGATAGTCAGAGTTCCATTCATCTTGCAAACAATTCAGCTTTGCATTCAAAGACAAAACACATATAGTTGTGGTACTATTTCATTTGGTCAATTTTGGATGATGGACAGTTAAAGCTGGAGAATACATACAAATGAAAATCTAGTAGATATGTTTACAAAGGTAGTGACAAGGGAGAAGCTAAAATCTTATTTAGTTTTGATTGGTCTTCTAGACTGAATAGAATAAAAAAACAATAGAGACTAGGGTGGTTTGATATTCTATTGGGAGCTATAGGTTTAGCAATGCTATGATTAGTCTCCAAGTGAGAGGTTATTATTGTGGAGTCTGATCAGTCTTAAATGGGAGATTATTGTGATGTGGAGCCTAATCAGACTCAAACATTTATTTGGCACAGTTTCCCTCTAGGTTATTTCTACGAGGGTTTGGGTGTAGCACCCCCAAGATGGGGTCAAGGGATAGTGTGCCTACGAGGTCCTGGGGGAGCACCCTAGGTGTGCTCCTTGTTGCAGTACAAGGTGGGCTAGAGGAGCAACACTACCATAGGGGTTTTTGAGGTTAGTGCCCCTAAAGTCCAAACTGACCTTATATTGTAAAAAGCATCGGCTACTTTTTTTTCTATTATTCTAGCCCTAATTTTGTAAAGTAAAAAAATGCTTGTATGAAAAGGGTTTAGGGTTAGGGATTCTCATAATGTGTGATATTAAAATTGGTTCTTGTGGTGGTATTGAGCTATAAGGGATTATAGATTTTGATCAACTTGTAATTACTAAATAATAAGAATATTGGACTTGTTGTTGGTGGATGTAGCCCAAGGATTGGGTGAACCATGTTAAATCTTGGTGTCTTGTGATCTCTTATGTGTGATCGATTATTTTTTGATATTGGTTATATTTTCATGTAACTACAATTGCTGTCTGAGGTTAATCCTAACACATATTGCATTTAAACAATTATTTTATGAATAAAGTCTTGAGAATTAGTATCAGATCTTGCATTGTTATTTTTTTCTGTTATTTTTTTATTTGCAGGGATCCAGATTACCTCTTGTAGGGGTACACTCAAATTATCACTACATCAGGGCATCAAAGGACTTCCAATGTTAACCAAGTGTTCAATCTTAGTATTATTGAGTGACAACAAAATACAAATTTTCTAATAATTAATTGGTTGAGGTCAACTATTTAGATATTTAATGATTATTTGGAAGGGTATTCAAGACAACATATCAAATTTTATGATATATGAAAGGTCAAGTAGTGAGGATAAGAGAGAAAGTTGTAAGATGTGGTATAAGATGGATATTTGAGTGAATGCCAAAATATTGTAACCTTCCACTAGTAAATTTGGACCTATTTTTTGATGCTTTGTGGTCAAAATTTTGACACTTCCATGTCAAAAAATAACATCGCTATAATTTTGTCAAAATTTTGATGCACTCCACAACTATTAATTTATTGATGAGATACTCCATCAAAAATCATCCCCATAAATGCAACATGGCAATGCCAGACTACTAGTTTGAAATGTTGAAATATTGATGACATCCATAGATGATACAATGTGTTTGTCATATTATTGACAATGGACCATGTCAAAATATCGAATCCTACAAGGGAATATCTGATGATTTTTTCATACCATCGATGGTAGCCCATGTCAAAATATTGATGGCTCCCAAAGATCATTCGAGGGTCTTCTCAAAACCTCAATGGCAGGATGTGTCAAAATATCGACGACAATCATAGTTTTTATTGACGATAGTGATAGTTTTTTTTAAAATATTTTTAAAACCTAAGCTTTCAGTTTCCACCATTCAAGCCACTGCTCCTTGCAAACATCTTATCTTCCTTTCTCCTTGACTCACCATTTCCTAGTGATCAACCTAGAGCATCATTGTAATTTTAGTTTATCAACTTTGGTAAGCCCAAAAACAAAACAAAAACAAACTATACAAGAATACCTAGCATTCCAAGAAGGAGTTTTAAGTTTTGTGGAATGCTTGGGAATATGCTTTTTGTACAAAACCTTAGGTTTTGAGGCTTTTAAATTTGTGTGGATTTAGAATTTGATGACTCTCTTCAAACATAGAACTTTAGAGCCTCAAACTGAGTACAAAAGATAGCTAAAATAATAGGCTTTAAGATCCAAACAATAACTTTTCCAAACCAAGCAATGTGCTAGGAGTTGTAGTACAGAAATGTTCTGATAAATAGGAAAAAACATAGCAAAGTATTCTACACAAATTGGTTTCTTTCCATAATTGATTCAAATAACTAGCAAAATAGTTTCCAAGGCCTTTTATATGCTTTTGGATAAGTTATGCACATTCCAAAGTGATTTTTGGGCTCAAAATTGCATTCTTGCAACATTTTGCAAAAGTTGCAAAGTTGCAATTTGGAAAAGTTGTGAAATTGCAATTTTGCATTTCTACTGCTCAAAATTTCCCCTAAGTGACCCAAATCACCTAAAAATCATTTAAAACACCTAATTAACCTTGGAATAACCTTCTAAAGAAAATTTTTCACCATGACCACCCTTGGTGGCTCAAGACTCCAAAAGTGACTAAGTCCATCAATCAAGGTTCACAAACAAAATGGGTTTAATAAGGCTTAATCTTAGAAGATTTATTTCCTTTAAACCTTATTAAATCACTAATTACAATTCACAACAAAATTATTATGGTGCTTTTTCCCTAGGAAACCCTTAAGGGTAAAAACCAGCCACACCAAGAAAAGTTCCTTTATTGAGAAATGGATGAATGTGAATGTAAATCTCACAAATGTGAAGTCTGCAAGCTTAAATAATGATTCCCTTTTATAGTAATGTAGAATATATGTTCTTTACTCACAAACTAAGAAGTATCTTGACTCTTTATACACTAATAAAAAAATGCATAGCAATACTCATCTATAGACTACATATTATAAATAATGCATACAAAACTATACATAGAGTTCCACACAATCTATAATAGATACATGCACCAATGAATAGAAAAAAACCTTAGCAATAATCACATCCATGGGAATATAATTTGGAAAAATATTTCTCAATCGCTTCATATTGACAACTCTTCCTCAACAATATTCTTAGATACAACACTACAAGAACTTCAAATGATAGTGTATTCTCCAAGTAGTATTAGCCAATATCTAATGAAAGACATCACATACACTCATCATAGTTGAGAGACCCATAAATATTTTCACATCCTTCTCAAAATGGAGTAACAAAAAATATAGATATTATTGTTAAAGATTATAGCTAGGATAGAGATCTTTATATTTTGTGATGTTGTTTGGCTTCTGGATAAAAATTACATGCTTACAATTGTTATGATGGATCATGGAGTTCAATCCAAAAAGATATACATGGTTTTGATCTAGAAGACTCATGCAAAAATTTATGAGATATCCATTTTTCAAGTTTGTAGACTATATTATGCATTTTGCAAAATTTAGAATTAGAGCAGTTGATTTGAAAAATAAAATATTTCATTTTCTTGGAGTAAATAATCTTTCTCACATATCTATTTTTTTCTTTTCCACACAGATAAGTTGTGTTTTAATGATCAAATATTACTAAATACATATAAGATTAAATCCATCATGACTTCCTAAAATCAACTTAAATTTTCTGTTATCATATATTGATTATTCAATTCATTTTTAACTTTATTCTGCTGATTTCCAAAAAAATCTACAATATTTTCACCCCATATTTTCAAAAAGTTCAATTTTTGTTGTCCTCTAGATCAACTTCTATCTAATAGTGGAATAACTTGCATGTTTATAAAAGTTGCTCATTTTTTAAACTAGGCATGATAATCAAGAGCAAAGATCTCAAATAGGTGAAGGGACTCATTGAAGGTCTAATGGAGATAATAAATTTTCTCCAAAGTGCATCAGCAAATTAGAATAAATACAACAGTATAGGTCTAGATGATCCTTCAACATCAAAAGAATTGGTGAGATGGTGAATAAAGATGCAAATAATTCTCCTCTAGTGTCATCCTTCCCTAAAAAGCCAAAGTTGCAAAGGTGTATGGTGCATATAAATACAACTCCCCGTCTCATTTCAAAATCCTATCCACTATTAGCTCCTAGAAGAAAATTCAATTAAGCATATTCAAATTAATTGGGCACATATCTACAATCAAGGAGCAACCAATTCAAGCATACAATTTTGTTACAACACTCATGACCAATCATAATGTGTTTCTTTGTCATGAAAACATACAACATCAAGACATGTCTAAGTCTTCATGCCTCATGTTTCATACTTGAGGTAATATTCAATATTTCTACTATTGTTTAGCCCCTAACACTCTTTGAAACAAGGTTTGTTTTACATCACAATTAGCTATTGTAGAGGTTGAAATACCAATAAAGATTTTGAGTTAGGCAAGCCAGCCCCTATAGAACACATCCTTTCTTCCCATTTCTTTGTGTGTGAGAGTTTAGATCTAAGAGTGAAAGAGTTAAAGGTGCATAGAGAAGAATATAAAATGTAATAAGAAATCCTAAAAAGGTAAAGAAAAAATTTGACTAGGGCACCTAGCATTCATGACCAGGTATTTTGGCTATATTTTAAAGAGATGGGTGTACAAGAGCTCCTAATTACAGTTATTCCTCCTTTTTTCATTCATAGGCACCTCAGACTAGGACACCCAACACATCAGTCAAATTAAACAATTTCAACTCCAAATTGCATATCCAAGTTCCATTCTCCCTCATTTTCAAATTTGGCCCACTGCATTTTCTTTTTGTTTTGTGATTTCGTTTCTTATCCTTCTTTGTTGGCTTTGCAACTGTTACCTAATTGAGAAAATCAATGAAGCAGTAAGTATCTCCCAAACAACAATTGAATTTCCACATAACTATATTAGTGAATGAGCTAATGATAATTTTAATGGACTTTATAATCTATATTTTGATATCAGGTCAACACTACAAACATTGGAGCTTCAAAGTAGAAACAAAATAATCATGTACAAATAATAATAGTGATATTTAATTGAAGGGTGCATAAGAACAAAATTATTTGAATGACAATTTATAAAATAACCTGTATCTTGAACTTAGGACCTTTATCAGGACCATCAATAGTTTTTCCATCAAGTTCTTTGATTGCTTTATCAAGTTCCTATTTCAAAATAGATGATACCCATTCAACAATGAACCATTTAGAAGAAAAGGCTTGGTAAAATATGGGAGATTTGTTGAGTTTTAATACCTTTTCTAGGACTTGAGTTCCTTCATGTTTATCATCCTAGCTAAATATATTCACATTTTCCTTAGCACCCAACATATGGCCATTTACTTGAATGTAGTTCAAGTAAGATTCATTTGTAGTGGCTCTCTACAACCATGTTTCTCCCCAAAGTAATTCATCCTGCATAAATTTAATGAATATATATTAGGCATATTCCAATTTTTTTGTTATTAGTTAATTTAGAAGGTTTATGGTAGGATATACTTACATGATCGAAAGGCATGAAACATGTCATTGATTTAAAAGATAATCTCTTGAATAACAAAAAAATAGATTATGAAGAATAGCTAGTTGGACTTCATCATCATACACGTACATTGTATGAACATATGTTTTGATTGAGTAAAAATAGGTTTTAAAGGACCTGAAACCTTTACATCAATAGAAGTCTAGAGAAAAGAAAGATTATAGAACAACAAAGAGAAGTATCCTAAAGCAACATGAGACAAACCTCCAACAAAAACATCCAAGAGGTCACAACAGACAGCGCTGGAAAAAATAGCAAAAGTACAGCAAAGGAACAACAACCAACTAGCTAAGAAGTCTTTATTAGGTCAACAGCTTGATCCACCAGAGTTTGCATGTTATCAGTAGCAAACCTACACCTTGTCCTTCTTACTAATCTCCTCGTTCTTCTTAGAGTGAGCATAGGTATGTTTACTTGGTCCCTGAGTATCAACACATGTTGAAAGCATACAATCTATAGATAACAATGTATATAGTTATGATTTCTTATTTAAGTTTTATTGTCTTACTTCCATGGAAAGAATTTTGCGAGGGAAAGAAATACACTATTTTCATCCCACAAATAAAAAAGTGGTATTGTTCAACAACAGAAGAGGCTTTTCATAAAGCTAATAGGATTTATTTTGCAAAGGTTAATGACACTCCTTGTGACATACTAGAAAATGATCGAGTTGCATTTATTGATGTAATTGATTGGAATTCACCTAAAATTAGAGATGTTGAGTGGCAAAATGAATATGCATTTGATTCAGAAAATGTAAAGAATTGGTACAATAAAAGCTACATGGAAAATCTACCAAATTTATATCAAGATATGACAATTTCTGAAAAGGAAAGATATGAAAAGAAAGTTAGTAGAAGGAAAGTCCTTTTGGATAAGGGCAAATCTACTATCCTAAAATTCTTGAAACATGTATAGTTATTTGCAAGTTTGTTGAAAGTGGACTTGTGGTTAGGAATGTCAATGTTGCATGCAACCAAGAATGATTTTGGAGTTTATGGGTGGGGCTCAAAATTTGAGAATGAGAAGTAATATGCTATTGAGTTTTTTTCCCTTTTTAATAAGGATAAATTTTTAAAAATGTACTCTTCAAATTTATAGCAATGGTTGATTTCATGGATTCTTGCTTATAGATTTAACTTCATTATAGAAAGGAATCAAATAAGTACAAATCATTATAGATGTTTTATTGTCTTGTACTTGAAATAATGTGGATTTAAAAAGTAAGTTTGACAATAAAACATGATCCATAAGAAAGAAATTCAAATTATGATATTCCAAATAAATGGAATACAATGATATCAATATCATTGTTAATTTGAATTCTAACAATATATTTAAGAATCTCAAAAATAGAACTAATAATTATTCTCACCTCATTACTTACAATATTGTAGTGGACAATGAGTTGTATTGACGTCATGTTCCAACAATAATCAAGGTGTTGAAAAAATTGGTTGATTAAAATAGTATTTGGGTGAGCAATGGCTTTGAGCAAGTAATCAACCACCCAATGAATGGCATTCCTTGCATGTGGGAGATCATCACCCATTTGTCCTCCAAACTCCAAAACACTCCACAATAGCATTATGGTGGTGAATACCATTGGTAGCCCAAATTTCATATTGTCTCCTACATCATAATATCCTCTTGTGAAATCCACCTACCACAACAACAATGGAAATAAACTATATAAAAACATCAAAACCACTTTATTTTTAATAGAATAGAGCACCTTGAGCTAAAGAGACAAGGTATTAGACAAAGTATTAGACCACTATCACTTAAAAGGCTTACCCACTTCATTATTATTGAACAAAAACTATCAAAACTTAGTATACTTAAGCTTTCAAAGAATTTGAATGTACTTTTTTAGAAGACCCATCAAAAAGGCTAGAATATCCTTGCCATCTCAATCTCTAATCAATTGGAAGTTTCCCAAAATGTTGGCCTTCAAAGAAAAGAAAAAATTCAATATGAGCATCTATGTAGTTATGAGACAAAGAAGAGCCTTGTTTGGCATATACATAGTGCATATTATTGTAATAGTTGTTGGGATTAACCTAATATGGATATAACAGTTACATGCAAATATAACCAATATCAAAGAATAATAGATTGCATAGAAAAGAACACAAGATACCAAGATTTAATGTGGTTCACCTAATCCCTAGGCTATGTTTACCTACAGCAAGTCCAATATTATAATGATCTAGTGATTACAACTTGATTACAATCCATAATCCTTTGCAACTCAATACTGCCACAAGAACCAATTTTTGCATCATAAATTATGAAAATCTCTAACCCTAAGCCTTTTTATACAATATTTTTGCCACTTACAAAAATTAAGGCTAAAATAATAGAAAAATAGTAGCAAATGCCTTTTACAATATAAAGTCATTTTTGGCTTCAGGGGTGGTACCCTTGAAAAATCCCATAGGGGCGTTGCCTCTTGATCCCACCCAATATTATGATAGGAAGCACACCTAAGGCACTATCCTAGGGCCTCACAAGGGCACTACCCCTTGACCCCATCTTGGGGACACTACCCCAAATCCCTGTAGAAATAATCTGGAGAGAAACTATGCCAAATAAACATATGAGTCTAATTAGGCTCCACATCACAACAATCTCCCACTTGGAGACTAATCATAGCACTACTAAACCTATGGCTCCCACTGGAATATCAAACTGACCTAAACTCTATTGTTGTTTTAGTCTCTTTAGTCTAGAAGACCAACCAAAGTTGAAGAGGAGTTCAGCTTCTCTCTTGTCACTACCTTTGTAAACATATCTATTGGTTTGTCATTTGTATGTATCTTCTCCAATTTTAATTTCTATCATCCAAAACTAACTAAATGAAATGGTACCATAACTATATGTGTTTTTTCTTTGAATGTAGAATTGAATTCTTTGCAAGATGAATGGCACTCTGGCTATCTCTAAACAAATAATTATCCCTTTGTGGGTGTCTCAATTCTTTCATGAAGAACTAAAGCCATATCATCTCTTTGGATGCCTTTGTAGTAGCAATATACTCTGCCTCTATAGTGGATAAAGAATTAACCTATTGTAATTGAGAAACCTAACTCACTACTATCCCACCAATAGTAAATACATATCCTACAGTACTTCGCCTAGTATCAATATCCCCTACCAAATCTAAGTCAACATTTTTCTATAAAGTAGTAGCAGAGCCTCCAAAGTGTAAACACTAACTAGATGTTCCTCTCAAATATCTGAGAATACATTTAACTATAGTCTAATGCTTAGTTCCTAGATGACTCATATACCTACTAAAAACTCTCACTACATGTGTAATACTTGGCCTAGTACATACCATAGCATACATTAAGCTTCCTACAACTGAAGCATAGAGTACCTTAGACATATTTTCCTCTTCTTCTGATGTCTTGGGACACATCTTCTTAGTCAACTTCAAATGACCAGGTAAAGTTGTGCTGACAACTTTAGCATTCTCCATAGAGAAATGTTGCGACACCTTCTCAATATAATCAGCTTGAGATAATGTCAATTTTTTGTTCTTCCTATCTCTACAAATATTCATACCAAGGATTTTTTTTGCTGCCCCCAAATCCTTCATAGAAAATGCATGTGCTAACTAGTGTTTCAACCTATTAATATGATCCATGTTGGACCCAACTACAAGCATATCATCAACATATACACATAAAGTAATGTAGTTTTCATCACCCAACCTCTTAAAATAAACACAATGATCTAAATGACACCTTCTATATCCATGCTTATGCAAAAACCTATCAAATTTTAGATACCATTTCGAAGGTTCTTGTTTCAAGCCATATAAACTTTTCTTCAATTTCCACACAAGTTCTCCTTAACTTTGACCTCAAATATCTATGGCTTTTCCATATATATATATATATATATATATATATATATATATATATATATATATATATATATATATATATATATATATATATATATATATATATATATATATATATATATATGTATCACCATGAAGAAAGGCTATTTTAACATCAAGCTACTCCAAATGCAAATCTTCAGTAGCCACAATACTTAAAACAGTGCAAACGGAAATCATCTTAACAACAGAAGAAAATATCTCATCAAAATCAATGCCATTTTTTTTTGCAAATCCTTTTATGACTAACTTGGTTTTAAATATTTTCTTACCTCCATCCTCTTCTTTCAACCTACAAAGCAACTTATTCTATAAAGTCTTTTTACCTGCATGCAATTTGCATAAATCCCATGTCTTTTTTTTTAGCAAAGAATCCATTTCTTCTTTCATTGTAGACTCCCACTGAATCTTTAGATCCACCTACATAGCTTCATCATAACATTCAAGTTCACCAGCATTAGTAAGTAAAATGAAGTGCAAAGAAGGATAAAATATTTTTGGAGGTCTACTTGGCCTTGTTGGCCATCTAACATTCATTAGGGTGTGTGGTATATGATGTTGTGGTTGCTACAGATCATGAGGAACTGCTAGAACATCATCTTTTGGAGTATCATCTAGCACTACATAATCATTTTCTTTCTTCTCATGTTGCTAAAATAGATCCTTATACAACACTTTCTCATTGAATATGACATCCATGCTTCTTACAATTTTATAATTTTCAAAATTCCAAAGCCAATAACCAAATTCATTAAATTCATATCCAACAAATACACATTTCTTTGACTTATCTTCTAGCTTAGTTCTATTTTCATAATTTATATGAGAAAATGTTTCACAACTGAAGGTTTTGAGAAAAGAATAACTCACCTTCATACCAGTCCATGCTTCCCCTAGAATACCATAGCCCAAAGGAGTAGAGGGACCTCTATTAATCAAATATATAGTAGTATTAACAACCTTCACCCACATCTTTAAGGGCAACCTAGCATGCAACCTCATGCTTCTTGCACACTCCATTATAGTCCTATTCATGCATTTAGCCACTCCATTTTCCTATGGAGTCCTTGGAATAATTTTTTGTCTACGTATACCATTAGTAGAGAAATAATATTCAAATTCATGACTGCAATACTCACCACCATTATCAAATCTAAGACATTTTAATTTATTTCCAGTCTTATTTTTAACCAAGCATTTCCATTTCTTAAAAAATTAAAATACATTAGATTTCTATCTAAAGAAATAAACCCATACTTTTCTACTTGCATCATCAATAAATGTAACATAATAATGAGAGGCACCAAGGGAAGATACCTAAGCTAGTCCCCATACATCTATATGCACAAGTTCTAATTTCTCACTTCTCTATTCCTTCCTAATCTTCACAAAACTCACTCTCTTTTGTTTTCCATACACACAACTTTCATAGATATCCATATTGACACATTTCAGACCTAGTAAAACTTTTTTTGAATGAAGTACTTTCATACCTTTCTCACTAATGTGCCCAAGTCTATTTTGCCACAACACTATATCAAAATCTACAATAGCTATTTGTTCTCCTTGTTCGATATCAACAACTATTCCTAAACATTCATTTTTATTTGAAACAATCAAAGTAGAAGGAACAATATGACTTGTACAAAGATATAAGGTGCCTAGTTTCACACCTTTTACTACTACAAGGAAACCTTTTGAAATCTTCCAATTTTTATCATTAAAAGTAATTACACAACCCTCATCACCAAGTTTCCCTACTGAAATTAAATTCCTACTCAGCCTTGAAATATGTCTTACCTCATTTAGTAGCCAATGATTCCCATTCTACAACTTAAATTTAACTTTTCCTTTTCCAACAATCTGAAAAAGTTCATTATCCCCCAAATAAACAATCCCAAAGTCCCCTTGGAAATAATCAATAAAATAACCTCTATGAGGTGTAGCATGAAATGAAGCATCAAAATCTAAAGCCCATGAATCATCAACACTTTTTAAAGATAGAAGCAAAGCATCCTCTTCGATTTTGTTACTTACCACATTTTCCTCCGTGTTCCCTTTTGGTTTATCTCCTTCATTGTTCTTTTGAGTCAAACAATATTTCTTCTTATGCCTTATTTTACCATAGTACCAGCAATCTCTCAATCCTTTGGATTGAGACCTCTTCGCCTTTGAATTTCCTCTTCATTTCCCATGATTTCCAGAATTATTTCATCTCTCAGTCATTCTACCCATGCTTTGTGCATTCAAAGCACTTCCTAATGTAGCTCCACTTGAGGATTCCTATCTCACTCAAAATAACATCGATCATATCATCAAATTTTAGGGTATTAGATCTAGAAATAGAATTACTCACAACCATTACCAAGGCCATTCCAACTTTTAGGCAAAGAACAAAAAATCAAGAGAGCCCTAATTTATTCATCGAAATTAATACCCACAGAAGATAACTGACTAGTAATAGTATTAAACTGATTTAAATAATCTACAAACAAATCCACCTTCTGCCATTTTCATATTAAATAAATGCTTCATGAGAAATACCTTATTTGAAGCAAAGGGCTTTCCATACAACTTTGCTAGGTTTTCCATGAACTCTTCTATCACCTTCACTTTTGTAATGTTAAATGTCACTGATGTTTCCAAGTATAATCAAATGCTTCCAAGTGTCTTTTTGTCTAAAATATCATAGTCCTCATTTGACGTAGTTCCTTTTTTTTGGATTTTCCTTCCAACGGCTTCCATAAATCCTTCTAATAAAGATAGGCTTCCATTTACATCTTTCATAACTAAAAGTTTGACCCATTAAAATTCTCCACCTTTATCTTACCCTTGTCTAATAGCTCCCACTGAACCATGAGACCTTCCTACAAAGGATCACTAAAAAATGAGTTTCTGGCTCAACAACAACAAAAAATGATGACTTTTGGCTTTGATACCACTTGTTAGGATTAACCTTAGATAGAAATAATAGTCACATTAAAATATAACCAATACCAAAGAATAATAGATCACACAGAAGAGAACACAATATACTAAGATTTAATGTGGTTCACCTAATCCCTAGGCTATGTCCACCAAAATAAGTCCAATATTATTATGATCTAGTAATTACAACCTAATTACAATCCATAATCCATTATAGCTCAATACCACCGCAAGAACCAATTTTTGCATCACACATTATGAAAACCCCTAACCCTAAGCTTTCTTATATAAAATTTTTTCCTTACAAAAACTAGGGCTAGAATAATAGAAAAATAGTAGCCAACGCCTTTTACAATATAAGGTCATTTTTTTCCTTTGGGGGCATTGCCCCTAAAAACTCTCACAAGGGCATTTCCCCTCAACCCCACCCTATACTATGGACAAGTAGTGTACCTGGGGCATTGGTCTAGGACCCCATATTGGCACTACCCTTGACCCCATCTTTGGGGTGCTTCCCCCAAACCCCATAGAAATAATCTGGAGGGAAACCATGCCAAATAAACCTCTTATTCTAATTAGGCTCCACATCACAAAAATAGTTGGCTTTTTTTGTGATAGCAAAAGCCAAGAACATTATGACCACAATGCAACACCCACTTTCCATTGTAATCCCTATTTTTTTCTAACACAATGGATTGGTGGTGGAATCCCTAAGTCACAATGTGGTGATTTATAGAAAAATTAGTGAAGATAAAAGTTAACACAAAGCAAAAAGTGTGTAGTTCACTTTTTAGCCTAGTCCACTATATGATGCCACTTGCCTCCAAGATGAAAGTCTTGTTTGTTCCCAACTTGATAGGTTTAGTTTAAGCTTCACTTTGTTTCTAGAATCCTTTCATATTCTCTACTTAACAAGGCCAACCACATGAAGGTGGAAGCTCATTTGGCCTCCCCCCCCCCCCCCCCCCCCCCCCCCACCCCAAAAAAAAAATCACTCTAAATTCCCCATTAACAACTAAGTAAATATTTCATTCATTCATTTTAGAAGTATATCACTGAATCATTATAATCACACAACATTCATTAACATGACATACAATTAATTAATACCTATAAACATCCATCAATAATCTATGAACATGTCAACCATTGTAATCACATAACAATATTCAATAACATTACATAAAATTCATTAATAAGAAACATTCATTAACATGACATACAATTAATTAATATGTATATATATTCATCAATAATTTGTGAACACATCAATCATTATATTCCCATAACATCCATTAACATGCCATATAATTCATTAATACCTACAAGTATTCATCAATAATTTGTGAACATTTCAATCATTATAATTACATAACAATATTCAATAACATGACATTAAATTAATTAATAAGTAACATTCATTAAAATTAATCAACATATCCATCATCAAACAAGGTTTAACATTCATTTCTTCTTTTGTTTTTTCTTTTGTTGAAGATAAAGGTTGATAGGCACATCATGGCTATCTTTCACATTCTCCTGTAGCTCTTGTGGTTTTCATCTTATGACATGATGCATCTTCTTCTTTTTTTGAGGACAAGGTTGATGCTCCCCTGCAATAAGAAATAAATGGGTTTAATTAAAAAAAAAAAATTTGATGTTATAAGTATTTCATTAATATAAAGAACATAATAGGGATTTTTCTTTACCTAATAGTGCCCCAACCTCAACATGCTCAACAATGACATCATGCTCTACATACTCAAAAGTTATCACACAAAGGTTACACCAATTACAATTTAAGATGTTAAATTTTATTAATATTACAAGATTAATTTTCAATATAAATTGAATATGTACTTGTATCATTGTGATGCACATAAAGTCCTTTGTCATGTGTAGGATCTATGCCTTCATCATCATGTGTAAGATCTATGCTAGGACTAGTAGGTTGCAATGAAATGTCATGCATGCATTATTATCATTGTTCAAAATTAAAATCAAACAGATTATTTCTCATAAAGTTCTCAATTATTGTTATTAATCATTAGGCCTATTTTCTTGTGTTTGAATCGGTGCACTAGGATCTTCTACATCTATTTGGCCACTGGATTTTGTGCAATGGCAAGAAACCACTACTTTATAGCCTTTCTTGAAGCCAATTTGTTTGTCCTCTATTGTGGGTGCTACATTAAATTAAATGCCCTACACTTTTTGCATAATATCTTCAATATTGAATGTATTTCTTATTTATAATTTTATATTTAAATTTTGATATGAAATTTCTATTAAAAATAGGGATTACTGAGAGCGGGGGGGTGAATCAATAATCTTCAAACTTTAACTAGATATTATTACTTACTTTAAACCATGCATAACAAATAAATAAAGTAATGTTGAATAATAATAGTAATAATGCACAAAGGTAACTCATAACACCATATTTTGTTAACTAGGGAAACCCTAGTCAAGGGAAAACCCCAGTGGGGATGATACCCACTAGATAATATATTGATATATAAGTTACTTGTTAGAGGATGGACCCTATTAGGAGTCAATGAGAAAATTTAGTATAAGGAGTCCCTCTTAGGATATTTTGAATCCATGTTAGGAGTTGTGATATAATGTATGCAAGAAGAGACCACTACCCAAACATGCAAATTTAACAACAAGAAGAGCTCACTGCTCAAACAAGTAATTTACTGTTATCTTTCCTCCTTGATTGATCCTTGATCTTTAGCTCAATCTAGGATCACCAAATAGCTCATATAAATCTTTTCATATATCACTTTTACACAAGTTCTCATATAGTCACAATTCACAAGTCATAATTGCACTTTACTTACACAATAGCTCACTTCACTTGCACTTGTTATCACAAAATGTCCTTTGCATAAATACTGTACCTTTACACAAATTATTTTTGGGTTAGCTAAGACCATAATTCACTTTTATAAGTTAGAGTAAACATCTAGGATGTCAATCATAATTGGACAAGTAATTATTTTGTAAGAAAAACAAATCTTTCCTACAATTCCACTATCCTTCTTCATCAAAACATGAATAGATATGTTCCATATAGTATGTACTAACTTTTGATGTTATATATGTTATCATCAACATGTATAATATCTCCACATAACTTTTTTAGTCATAATATGACATCAGCAACAAGTTATAAACAAAACAATGTACTGTTGTAAACCAAATTCTATACTTAGATAGTTTTCTAATTAGCCAAACACTAAGTATCTTTATTTATGAGGTTTCCTATGAAAATTTACATCATATGTTGCCATAAATGACCATAATTACATATCACTATTATCCAATTGTCAACAATCTCCCCCTTTGGCATTGATGGCAATAAAATAGGGAAAATTGGATAAGTGACAAAAACTTAACATAAACAACATATAAACATTACACTTATTAAAACTTGTTCAACTTTACATATGTGCTCCCCCTTACAATATTCTTTACACTTTTATTCACATTCTATCTCTCCCTTTTTGAAATGTATACAATTTTCATGTATCTCTCCCCCTTTGGCATCAATGATAAAGGTCAGATATCAAGATTCTATCCAAAAGTTGTCCAAAATGTTGGTCTTCCTTATGTTGATATGATCTTCATACAATCATCAAAATTATACTTCAGACTATCCATACCTGTGGTCCATGTTTCCTTGGTAGACTCAACTGAGGTGAGAATTGCACATAAAGCATATGATGCAATCTCAACTGCATTAATATCTAAATACAAAAAGTTAGAATATGTGTCCTTGGCCTTAAGACATTCCTCTAGTAGTTTATCAACAAAAGATAATTTAAGAGCAATAGATTCTCAAAAATCTGATATCCTCTTCAAAATTTATTTCATTTGAAGTTCTAGTTTCTTGATGTCACTATGAATACTAGCCACTTGTCCTTCAAAATCATTTATTTTACAAAGTGGATGTTGGATATGGTTGGACAAAGCCTATAGCTCTCTCATCTTTATCTCTATCTAACTATCAATGCATTTAGTCAATTTGTATGATAGGGTACACTTAATATACAATTTTTTCTCATCTTCATGGTATTTTCAAAGTTTTAGGTCTTCTTTCCCTCTAGGAGCCTTCCTCTAAATGAGTCTCTCATAGAATTTCTAGTTAATAATGTTCTCAAGATCCTCTAGTTTTAGATTTTTTGATACAATATATCTAATAGTAGATATATCAATCTAGTCCTTCTCAAAAAAATTGTACAAACCATAATACTTGTTCATCTGAACAAAGTTACCTCCATTAGCAATAGTTGTATTGATCCTCTCTATTTTTGGCTTCCAAGGTTGTTGAGCTTTGCCTGTTGCTTCCTTAGGTGGAGTCACCTTTTATGCTTTCTTAGTTTCTTGTTCCTAATCATCTTCATCATTGGAATTAATTGTCAACAATGTTTTATGTCTTTTACCTAGTCTAGTGGCCTATTTTTTCACTCTCTTTGTCTTAGTAGACACTACTTTAACCAATCTCTCAGATTTTCTTTTAGGTTCACTAGGGTGAACATCGAACACTTCTGCATATAGAATTATTTGTTCCAAAGATGTCTTAGCAACTGATACTAAAAAAGGTTCTATGTTTAGTATACCATGCTTCATTGTCTGTCTTATAGTGTCAGATTCACTCTCTATCATTCTTGCCTCTAATAGTGCCTTCTTCATTATAGATTCAACCTTCTTGTGTGATGCCTTCTCTAAGGTCAATTGATGAGTTGACTAAGTGATCTAATCACATGTTCCAAGTCTATACTCTTCTTTATCTCTATCTAAATTCAGCAACAAATCAACATAACCAATTGCTACATCATCATTCAATTCATAGCTTAAGGGATCAAGAAATGTCTCTCGAGGTTCCACTACTTGAATATAGGTATTATATGTATCAACTAAAATACAAATATCTTCCTTGAATTTTTCCACAATTGCAGGTGCAATTCTAAATCTCTATTTCATTTCATTTTGAAATGTCCTCATTATCATATTGCCACTATCCAATATCTTGTCTTCAGGGTACCTTTTGCATACCTCTGTAATCTTCTCCATTGTGCATTTGTCACTACTCATTATGTCTATGACTGATAGGTAAGGAAATCTTTTAAGTACATAAAAAAATATGTGATTGATTAATGACTAGAATATAAACACACCATCCTTTTTCCTCTTGATCTTTTCTAGGTTTTATAGGAGTTGCATTCTTAGTATTTCACTAAGATTCACTTGCTTATTTTCTATAAATATTTTATATGTTGTATAAATAAATCTTGTTAAGAGTTGATCAATCTTAGAACTTGCACAAATAGAATAAGCAATAATTCTACTCAAAAATCTCACATCCTCTTGCTTGATGGTGTCGATCACCATAGCCTTACCATTATATATTGCTTTAGTGTAACTTTCAACTTTCTTCTTGACCATCTTCTCACCTATAGGTACACTGCCTTATTTACTAAGACCAATTGCCTCATGAATAAGGTCAACAAAAATGTCAACTACATTGTCTTGAATCCATAATTTATCATCATGTATCCTACTTAATATGATCTGTGTCCACTCATCTATATCTAATTCATAGTAGAATTGATACTTAAACAAGTCTAATTCCTTTAGATGTTCAAATTTGGGCTTCATAGTAATGTCATGGTTGAAAACCAATTCCATATCTTTGTTCATGAATTCACAACCAATTGACTCAAACTTGTTATTCAAATAACTTCCTACATCTTCAAGGTAAACTACATTGTTTGGAGTGATAGATAATGTTGAGTTAGGGTTTCCCTTGGTAGGTTATATAGAAACAATATTTAACCTAGGTCTATCCTTGTTCTCAACATTGTGGACAACTAACATGTCCATGATTTTATCAATTATGAACTTTAACCGAACAAATTTGTAAAAAATGATAAAATACCTCTTTTCAAAAATATAGTTTTCTTTGAAATCACTTTGACAAGTCACTTTTGAATGCTCTTCACTTCAAATGTGTTTTCAATGAAGTAAAAATCAATTATGTACTCCATTTACCCCATCAACTTAAACTTGCATTAATTATGTTCTTTAAAAATATGAAAAAGTTGTCAATTATGTTTTGTAATCAAATAAATGCTCAAGATAATCTATCTAATCTCCAGATGTCACCCAAGGTTTACTATAGCCTCCTTCTATCATAACAAACATCCTCAAGACTTCTCATAACAAAATTCTCTGCAAAAACATACTTTTCATCTTCTATTACAGAATCAACCTTTATTGTAATACCAGCAACTTTGAATGTCTTCATAACTTGTTTAGATGAGATCCAAATTACAAGAAAGCTTAGGTACCTTCCAAACATAACTAGACACGTATTTTCCCAACTCTACTAGGTCTAATTCAGCTTATAACTAAAGTTCTCAAATCCTAATGTTGTGAACAAGCTTAATTCAACCTAGTTGAATCAAACTCAACAACTGACTTCGATCTTCCTATCTCATCATCTAACTTTTCTTTTGAGGTATCTACTCCTTTCACAAATGCTTCATTAAGTTCTTCTTGAAGTTCACTCAAAAAATTTCTTTGTTCTTCATTGTCTTTGTTAGTTCTAGAGTTCCTTTCATGGTTCCTTCTATCATTTCCATCATTCCTTCTATTCACAAAGTTTCTTCCATTATTCCTTCTATCTCTAAAGTTTATGTCCATTCTATAGTACTTTGTTGTGTGTTCAAAGTTGTTGCATAACTAACATATAGGTCCTCTACTTCTATGATTCTGTCAATCATCAACTGCATGACAATTCTAAGAAGTGTGTCCTAAGTTGTTACACTTATAACACACAATTTTTCTTTTGTCTTCATAAAATATTCTTCTATCTATAGGGTTAGTATTTCTAGACATTCTACTATTTATTCTATCATTATCATACTTAGGTTTCCTACAATCAATTGCATTATGACCCTACCATGATAATTATGACAATAAAATTCTTTACCATGATTAAATGACTTAGTAGTACAATTTCTTTTCATATGACCTATTTCATTATAGAAAAATAACTTACCTCTAAATTCATACATAGTTGCCTTAGGAGTCTCCACATGCTTTGGTTCATCCAAGATTTCAACTTCCTTGTCTTGTCTAATTTCTTTAGGTTTCTCAAAAGATTGACTAGATTCAATCTTATCATCAAATTTGTCATTATCTTTTGGATCTGATCTAATCTTAGGTTTCTTTGGGGACATGTTAATAAGATAACCAAGACTAGTCTTATCATAAGTATGTCTCTGTATTGACATTGAATCATCAAGCTTTTCTCTGCTAGAATAAAGCTTCTCAGCTTGTTGTTTGCATTGTGTTAATTCACCTTTACAATAGTATTATACTTATGGAGTTTTTCATGATACCCTTTTAATGTTTCAAACTCAGATGTCTTCTTTGCCAAGCTTGCTCTCAGATCTACATTTTTAGTCTTCAAATCATATTCAACTTTGTTGGGATCATTTCTCAAAGTTAACTTAATATTTTTAATCTTCAATTCATGCTTCAAGATCTTGTACTCTATATTCAACTTTGAATAGTCATCATCACTAGTTCCAAGTTCAATAGATTCAAGCTTGGATTTTAGATGTTCAATCTTTTCATTCAACTGACCAATGTATACTTTGGAGTCTTCATATCTATCCTTCAGCTTATCTATTTCTCCAGTAAGGAGATCATTTTGCTCAAGAGCTTCTTCAAGGTTCTTAATCAACTATTCCATATCCATAGGGATCTTACTTAAGTTGTTAAGCCTCTTCAAAGTAACTAAGCTTTGATATCAATTTTTAGAAATAAGGATTACTAGGGAGTGTGAATCAGTAATCTACAAACTTTAGTCACCAACTAGATATTATTAGTTACTTTAAACCATGCATAACAAATAAGTAAAGTGTTAGTACCCAATGTGGTCAAAAATTTAAAATTTGTAATTCATGTTTTTGAACCACTTTGAACCTTAGTTCAAAGTAGTTCGAAGTGGTTAGATGGTTCAATTGACCCGTCTTGCAGGTTCAAAACAAGTGAAGTTTAGATTCTAGGCTCAAAATGCAGATTTAGAGACACGATTCATATTTAATGTCTTCAAGATTGATGTTTTAGAGCAAAGGCATAAGGACCATTTAATTCAGGATCAAATGACTTCACAAAAAGCTTCAAAGGTTCAAGTTTACAAAATCTAGCTCCAAGTTCCAATTTCATAACCAATTTTCAAAGTTTAGAGCAGAAGTTCAGGAGTCATAGTTTGGAGACATTCCTCAGCTAGAGAATAGAATATCATCATAGTGGAGCTTCAAATTTCTCTTCAATGGTTAAGAGTTGGTTCAATTTCTTTAAAGTCACAAGTTCAAGATTTAGTTTGGGTGTTTGGTGATGTCATTGTCAAATTGTAAATGTGGAGACATTTGATTAAGGATGATCCATTCATAAAAAGGGAAAAGATGAAAGGCAATCAGACTTCATTTTGGGGATTTAACTCTAAACATGAAGAGAAGTTTTCTTTTTGGATCAAGTTCAGAAGTTCAAGAGAGTTTTGGTCCATACTAACTCAAAAGTAATTTATGGTTTGAAATGTTCAAAGACTAGGGTCCATAAAATTTGGGCTAAAACTTAGATAGCTAAGTTCAAATTCAATTCAAGAAAATTATAGAGCATTACTTCTTCAAATAGAGAAGTCTCCATTTGTGGACATCTTCAACTTAAAATCGGGATGTAGATTTGAAAAAGTGCAATGCATGTGATTTATGATGAATTTGAAAGCTATATGGTTAAATGGAAATTTTAACCTATGATTACTTTGAAGCTACCTTGGATGTGTGTCAGCGAGCTATTCGAATCAACCATAATCTATTAAAAACATTGACAGGCGAACAAGGAGGAGGAAAACACAAGCTAGCCCAAACCACTTTCAATGTTAACATTACATGCAGATTGTTCGATAGAACACTATGATGTTTGATTGTAATGAGAATTGGTAGATATCTATATCAATGTGATTTATGATTAAATCTATCACCAAGCACATAAATGCTGGCCCCTAATTTAAATCATTCCTCATCGATTGCTCCAGACTGCTAAATTGATAGGTATCAACATATATAAGGGCAGAATGGTTATCTAAGTGCCAATGCATGGAGGGACTGAGAATTTGGTTAGATAATGTCATATTGAATCTTAAATCATGCCAATACCATGAATGAAGAATGGATGTAAACAGGTGCCAAGAACATAATCCTCAGTAGGCATGGTGCAAGCTCTGATCTTCAAAGAGTCATACGAGCATAAAGATGCAATATTAAGATGCCTTTCCAAAGAAAAAAATATTTTCACAATACTGGACATCTACGACTGATCATCTCAATCAAAACTATGATCTATGCATTGTTCACTGCGGGAGTAAAGAGAAAAGGATACTAGGACTGCATCATTTTGGCTTGCCATTGACAACTCCACAATTAAAATGGATGTTTGCATTTTATTTTAGAGTCACATCTCGAACCAGAATTACAAGACCATAATACTCTTCGTGGTGATCATGATAAGTCCCATACAATTTCAACTAAACTTTCTGAGAAAGACAAACCCAAGGTTGTAGAATTAAAACCTAGGGATGCTACTGTGCATCATGAACGAGTATTACATGGATCAGATGGCAACTACAAAAATTCTAGTTGGAGAAGAGAAAAATATATTATAATGCTTTAATAGACATTATATTATCTCTATTTGATAATATTACT
The DNA here is from genome assembly GCA_028749045.1 of Cupressus sempervirens. Classification (NCBI taxonomy): domain Eukaryota; kingdom Viridiplantae; phylum Streptophyta; class Pinopsida; order Cupressales; family Cupressaceae; genus Cupressus; species Cupressus sempervirens. The sequence goes on along the minus strand of CM053790.1, from coordinate 193,332,766 downwards.
CAAGGATCAAGAGAGATGTGGCAAGAGGAAAAGTATGCTATCAATAAATAATGACATGTGGAGCCCCCTTTTTAAGTAAGTGTTATTTCTTAACAGAACGCAAACCCAAAGGAAACTTTTCATTCCAAATAAAAGAAACTTAATGTAATGATTTAAAGAGAATCATGATAGATGTTTAATGATCAATTAAACATTAGGCACATATGCAAGAATTGGGGGGGAAGAGGTATATGGAAAGACACGAGACTAAATAGAAAGGAGGTGGTAGAAAATCTTTCAAGAATTAGTTATTGAAAACAACTGAGAAACTAACAGGAGGAGGAATAAATAAGTGAATAGCAGAGTGATCAGGGGTTACAGAGATCTTTCTCTCCAATACTGGAGACTTGGTGCTACAGTAGGGAGGAAAGTTTTTCCCAATTTTCATTCCATCTTCTTATGAAGCTATGGGAGGCAGAGCAAGTTTCATTTTCCTATTCTAAACTGTGTGTTAGCAATAGGAGAATTTTGATTTGTTACAACTTTCTTTAATGGTGATTGTAATAGATAATGCATCTTTATGTTTTCAGAGGAGGGAGACTTGAGAGTTAATTGTTTGTCAAAACTTTGAGTTTGAGCAATTTACTTTCCACTAATTGTGATCTTTGTGTTGCTTTGGTTTTCTCTTAAATATGTTGTTATATCTCCATATCTTCATTTTTTCACTTTCCCAAGAAGATGGATAATGTGTTTCTTGATTTCATTTTTTGTAGCATATCAGGGTGAATGGACTTTGTGTCATTTACCATTTAATTTCTTATAGTTGTTTAGTTTTTCCCGCATCTACATTGTATTTATGGGTAGATGTTTGATATCCTTTCATGCTTTCTGGTTAAAAGCATCCACATTTAATTCATTGGATATCTTATATGGGGAGCTGTACCCGATAAAAATTTAGAGGAAGGTTATCAATCCATGATAACCTATCCAACTGTTGGTGTTAGATTTTCCTCTCACTTGGGCATTCAGGGTCAAATTTGCATATGTTTTCTCATAGGACAATCTATTCACTAACATAAAGTAATGTTGAATGGTAACAGTAACAATACACAATGATAACACCATATTTGTTAATGAGGGAAACCCTGGCCAAGGGAAAAATCTGGTTGGGAAGATACCCACTAGGTTATATATTGATATATAAGTTCCTTGGTAGAGGATGGACCCTATTAGGAGTCAATGAGAAAATTCAATATAAGGAGTCCCTATTAGGAGACTTTGAATCCCTATTAGGAGTTGTGATATAATGTATGAAAGAAGAGCCCACTACCCAAACATACAAATTTAACTACAAGAAGAGCTCATTGCTCAAACAAATAATTTACTATTATCTTTCCTCCTTGACTGATGTTTGATCTTTAGCTCAATCTTAGATCACCAAATAGCTCATATAAAACTCTACATGTATCGCTTTTACACAAGTTTGCATATAGTCAAAATTTTCAATTCATACTTGCACTTTTCTTACACAATAGCTCACTTCACTTGCACTTCTTATCGCAAAATGTCATTTGCATAATTACCATGACTTTACACAAATTAATGCTAGACTAGCTAAGACCATAATTCACTTTTCCAAGTTAGCATAAACATCTAGGATGGCATCCCTAATTGGAAAAGTAATTATTTTGTAAGAAAAACAATTCCTTCCTTCAATTTCGTTGTCCTACTTCATCAAAACATGAATATCTATGTTCTATATAGTCTGTACTAACTTTCATGGTTATACACATCATCACCAATATGTATACTATCTCCATGTAAGTTCACTAGTCATAATATGACATCAGCAACAAGTTATAAACAAAATAATATATTGCTATAAACCAAATGATATACTTATATAATTTTTTGATTAGCCAAACATTAAGTATCTTTATTTCTAAGATTTCCTATGAACATATACATCATGTGTTTCCATAAATGAAAACAATTACATATCATTATTAGCCAATTGTCAACAATTTCATTTATTGCTACTTACAAGGCGTGATTGAATTTTCATATATCTACTAGAGATAAGATGGGAAAATCTTCAGAATTCTCTTCTTTTAATTTGAGTTTCCTCAATAAAGTCACCAAAAACTATTGTTTAATAGTTTATTCTCCTGTTATATTTGATAATCTTGACTCTTTGATACGTAATGTTTGGAGAGACAAAGGGATGTTTACCAACAAATGGGTTAGTGTATGTATCCTATCACTGCCCTTTGAACTGGTTGGGTACATATCCCTATGATTCTTGCAATAATATCCAATGGATATGTATTTATGTGATCAACACATCTCAGTATTATAAGCTTTTAACCTGAGAGCAGTAAAGGACAACCAAGTTGTCTATAGAAACAAATATCTCAGGCAAGATGTATATGAATAACCTATCACACTCAATGGAATGATTATAGTAGATTAACTTGATATTTTTTGATTTCTAATTCTATTCTAAATTCAAATTACTCATGTAAATGTGGAAGTAGGAAAGAAAGGATTATACATATGAGGGCAAGTGGAATTTATTTGACTATTATCTTTGACTAAAATGGAATTCAACAAGTATCCAATAGATTCACATACATTACCCTTTAACTCCCAATGGAATACCTAACATGTATGAAACTCATCAAGAGAAGAAAGAAAACCATATATGAAGTAGCAAATGGAATTATTGTACTACAAATATCAAAATAAAGTGGAATCCATCTAATTATTTAAAGAATCATAAACGATTGTCTTTCAACTCTAGGTGCAAAGCTATCTACTGTATGGGCTACAAAACATGAAAAGAACATATCATAAATGGAATTACTAAACCGTTCTCTCTCAAGTTTTTCGACCTTGTATTATCAAATGAGGTTACATTTATAGTTTTTTGTTATCCTCCTCTAATTTTGGTAGAGCCACAATCATATAATAGAAAAGAATAAAATATAAAATTATCATGATAAGAGCACTTGGTATCTCTTCTACTAATGATCCATAATATTCTTGAAAACACCCCATGACCTTTTAGCTTCCTTTGATTTCACAAATCCTATAGAAATCTTTTAACATTTCATATTCTACAATTTCACTCTAAACTGCATATTTCATATTCCAATGGTTACTGCCATTTTAGAATTTCCACCACTAATCTTACATGATTTGATGATCATGATGAAACCTTTATTACCTTTGTTATGACTATGCAATAAAGTCTTTCAATGAATAAGGGCCCACAGATCCACATTTCAACAAGTTTCTTTCCTGCATTGTTTAAAGTTTGAGCATCTTCAAAAAGTAGACAAGCGCCCACTTTTGATATTCCAAGATCAGGTGATCATTTAAGGCTGACCCACTTTCATCATGTTAGAGAACCTGACCAATCATAGCACAACAATTTGGCATCCATTCTGACAATCTTCTTTTGTAGCTTGCAAACTAAATTTGGCCCCACAACCAAATGTTTAACCATCACTCTCCTGCATTGTCTAAAATTTGAGCATGTTCAAAAAGTAGGAAAGTGACATCCATAGATCTCTTTCTGATCTAACATTGAAAGCATCCAACTTTCATTTTAATATTTAAATGGGACCCAATCTAACAAGTAAGAATTTGGACTTTTCAACTGGCCAATGGCACGCTTTCTTTCATTCAATTGACTTTTCAACTTTGGTCTTTGCCACCTTCAACTTGTTTCTTTCACCATTTCTATATTTTTTAATGTTCATTCTATATTGGATCTAATTGATTTCATCACTAACTTGTTTTCATGATCCATATATCACTCTTTAGTCCCATTCTTCAATGTTCTCTACTACTATTTGCTCCAAATATGCCTGTGATTACTTCATTCTGCCTACATCAATGTCTTTAATGGAATATTTGATCATATAATTATGGTTTCTCAGAGAGTTGTAGAAATATTTTCATGAGGGATTACCTCTCAACATTACTCTTTTCCTTTTACATGATTGGGAACAAGGAACATATGAATCTTTAGAACTTTTAGACCTTTTTCTCCTTAGGAAAAGCATGAACAGACCCTCCCAATACCCTAATCACATAGTTTTGGATTGATGCATTGCTCATATGTTTCATGCATTAGGTTAACTCCAAGGAATGATGAGAAGAAATCTCATCCTATAGGTAATCTAGACTCAGACTCAAGACTTTGATACTTGACTTGATTCAAAACCTTAAGGCAAAAGATATGAACTAAAACTTAGGCAATAGACATGCATGTATTGTTTGATACTCCATTCCAATGTCTTTCATAATGGTTTATAATTCTTGGTAAGAGCAAGGTAGAATGTTTGATGGTGGTAACAAACAATCACCTATGAACCTATGGAAAAACATTGTCAATATAAAGAACATTAATGGTACACTAACATAGAAGATAAAAATGACACTATTCCTTAGCATACATGAGATTGCTACATTGGATATGCCATTCATAACCTTTAATTTTACCATCAAAAATACATCACAAAGAAGTGTTGTTTAGGAGCCTTGGTATAGGGCTCGTATGTTTTTTCAATTATAGGTATATCAAGGTTCTCTTCATCATCATCATTGGATGCAAGACTATCATCATCTTCATCAGTTGTGCCAGTAACATCTTCAATCCTATTCTCTGGTACATTATGAATTTCACCAATAATGACATATTCAATTTTTCCCTCTATGACAAGATCATCTTCTTCCATGGGAGTGTTACCTTCTACTTTGATATTCACACCTCCATGCTCCACCAGTTCAAAATCCACATTCACCAAAGGCCAAAAATCCTTCCCCCTTCAATGTGATCATGTTGCCTATAATGTCTCTTAGCTGTTATGATTAGAATTATTTTATTCTTTAAGCCCTTGCAATTTTTGCAAGGACAATAAATTTTTCCATCACCAATTCTTTTGAACTAAGACCAGAATCTAGCAATTGTCACCTTGTTTTATTCTGGGTTCATATTGTTGGGCATGGACTTTCACAAGCAAATATTTAGGCTATAAAATTATATCAAATATAGATATACAAGCATTAGAAGTATATTGTATATAATCAATAATAATTAAATAATTAAATATTATTATTTCCTTAGTAAAGATGCCATCTAAAAAAATTAAATGAATTATACAATAAAAATATTGGCATTGATTTGAACAAAAATTATTCATTTATGTATGTTTCCACTTGAAATATGTTGCTACAAAAAATGTGAGTACATGTATAGATGTTTTTGGCAAGATTAGTTTAGGATTAAGAAACATTGGGGGGTGGGGGCAAGGGGGCGTGAATAAGTGTTATTAGATTTTATTAGATTTTTTAAAAGAAGAAGAGGTATGTTATTCTATTAATTTTATCAAAAATACATTTTTTATATGCAATCACAATGTGATATATGGTTTTCATGTGTGAAAAATCTCAAAAACTTAAAAGGCATTTGTTTTCATGGAATAAATGAGCAACCTCCAATAAAAATCAAGGACTACCATCTCAAGTGTATGAGAAATTCCTCAAGAGTGGTATCTTATGAATATGGATCACAAATAAAATTCAACAAAAGATGTCATAAACCATCTAAGGAGTTCATATGCCTCTAAATTCCAAATTACATTTTCGAACTACCAATGAAGTTTGAGAAACTTGAGCATCTTAGTTACTACTATGGCCCTTTCATGCAAGTCATGAGTTTTTATGAGGTGAGCTCTTCATTCCTCAAACCATGTCATTTCAATTAACTTCCATTAATTAAGGAATATAATAACACTTAACATCCATTAAGATTGTTGCCGACAACAAGGTTAGAGATTCTAAGGTTCTTCCTAGAGTAACTTATGCATATGATCACTTTGAGTGAAACTTAAGGAAGAATGAAAGAACATGAAAAGATGGGTCATTGCTACAAGACCATGTGAGGTAACTATGTATAAAGTAATATTTCACAAACATCATAAATGAGAAAAACCCATGGGAAAAAAAATCCCCTCCAAAAGAGAAAGAAGATGAAGAAAAAATATACAAGTGAAAAAGGAAGGAGGAACCTGCAAGGAACTTCCATCACCAATGTATAGTCATTGTTCCCACCCCATGGAGAGAACAAGAGAAGGTATGCAGGCCTACAATGTATAATCAAATAAATCAATGTTGGGTGTTCAACAAACAATGATGAAGGTCAAGAATGTTAAACAATGTTCCTCTTGTTGGGAATAAGAAAAATTGAACATGTATGCAAGGTTTCTTTGCATGCCAAATAGTAAAATATGGGAAGAAAATCATAAATTATGATCCCTCTATAATATTCTAAAATATTACACAAAAGTCTCAAAACATGAAATGAAAACATGTAATATTGGAACTCCTATAGTGTAAAAGTAAGCCCATATTTTGCAAAATGTCCAAAGTTGGTGCAGGGGCCCAAGGTCCTAAATAAGGTGGTCAAACACCAATGTTGGATAAAGTAGGAGGTTAATAAGTGTCCAAGATGATAAAAGACATTTAGGCAATCAAAGCATCCCTAGAAGGCACTTAGACAAATTTCTTACACATTGTAATAAGGCAAATAGGCAAGTCAAAGATTGGTCAACATTGGTCAACACTGTGAGTCTGACCGAAAATCTCCATTTTCATTTTTTTAGTATTCTTACATGACTTTTTTAAGGTTTGGTAGGCATTTAAAGTAATTTGTTTTGAAATATTGGAAAATTGCAAAAATTGCAAAAAAAAGTTGTCATGCAACTTTTCTTGCAAAAGTGGAAGATCAACAGTCATTTATTGTTTTGATCAAACATGTAGGAATAAATTTGTAAGGTCAAGAAGTTTGACCTAAAAAGTGAACATCTTCAACTTAGGAAAGGGTTTTAATGTTTTGTATGGAATCTGAATCAAATAAACAAGTGTTTTTGAGGGAAAGAGATGTGTAGGCTGCAAGTACAAATATGAGATCTTCTTGTAGTGTTCAATATGTACCTATGTTTCTGGTGAAAATTTGTATTTTTTATCATTTGTTAGTGTACTAATTATTTTATATCAAATAGAATTAGTTTTTGTTTGATTTTCATTTATTTGGGTCTATTGGTTAACCTAAACTATAATTAGGGTTTTAACTGAAATGACTCCTCCACTCCTAATTACCATGGTGGAAAACCCTAATTATTGGTATATAGAAGGGTATTAGAATGGAGATTTCCATTGTGGCTCTTCTTTTACAACCACCCCCTACTTCGAATATTCTACCAATATTTGAGATGAAGCAACTAGTATGCTTGGCATGTTGACAATCTGGAATAACATTGTAGAAGACAAAGAATAGATTAAGGGTGCTTGAGATTGGGTGAGTAGACATGTAGAAGGATTCCCTTGGTGATGGAAGAAAAAAAATTCATGTGGGTCTCACATTTTAAGGCTTAGAAGCCCAAAAAGTGTTATTACACCCATTACTTGCATCAAAAGTAGAATTCAAAACAAAAAAATATACAGGGGAGTGTATGATAGTAGCATTACTAATGTATTAAATTTGATGGCTCACTTAGTGGATACGATGTTTAATCTTTTTCTCATTTAATTTATTTCTAATAAAAACACAGATGAGTGAGAATCATGTGTTTAAGAAACTAAGAACTTTCTTTAGACTCACTAAATATTTCTTGCAAGATGTTTTACTATTAGTAGTTGCATGGCTTCATAGAGAAATTGTGGATCAGAACTACTCCAATTACTTTATAGTTAAATGAAAATTCTATGGGTAGAATGGGATGGAGCAAGGTGGAGTTATATTGGGATGTTAAATATGAAGGAGCAAAAGTGCTTGCTTCTATGGTCAGTAATGGTGCAAGCCATCCAAATTGCTAATATGCAGTAGTTTTTAGGTGATTATGTTTGTCATACAATTTAAATTCACTTGCTATTGAGAATATCTCCTACCAAATGATTTAAATTTTAACACCTAAAGATATTTCACATGTAGACATAGTGCTAAAGAAAAATGATGTAGCATTGTTCCTTACCTTTTAGCACTCAACTATACATTTATTATGCATTCAATATCAGAAGTCAACAGTATACAACTAGTATTAGAAAAAAAAAACATTCATACCCTAATTGTCAAATTTGTCCTATCGACATTTGGAGGAAATTGCAATGTAACCCTTGTTTGTGTACACCAGTGTGCATTCTTTATAATTCAAGATAGATTACAAGTCTTTCTAAATTTAACCACACACACAAAGATTTACATATAACAATGCAAAATCATTCCAACTCATAACCTAAGAGATAAAATAGCTTAAATATTTTGGGTATGTTCATGTTAGAGTAAATAATTAATTAATTGTTAATTATTTATTCTATTTACTTAAGCTTACTTAGGTTAATGCATGTAGTTGAGGTTAATTGTTGACAACATGAGAGTTTGTTCCCTTCTAGCATGTTCCACCATTTTGTGGAAGAGTGCTTGGTTTTCAACCTTATCTTCTACCACCTTCCAACTTGTTCTACAAGCTTCCATGAGGCTTTTATAAGTGGTCTCTCTCTCATTGTAAACATAACGCATTCTCATTGTAAATACATAATTTCTTATGTTTTCATATTTTCTCTCTCATGTCCATTTTAGGTTTTTCCCTTGCTCCACACTCTTCTCTCCTTGGCTTCTCTTTGACAGGTTTTTGCATGTAGGTGATCTTGGGCATCTTCAAAGTTGGATTTCATCAACTCCAACATGGTATCAGAGCCTTCCTGCTACTGCTTCGTTGAAGGATTTTTGAAGCCGTGATTCAGAGACACAAACCCTAGTTTGTTTGTGCATTTTTCTTCAAATCAAGGGAACAACATTATTTTGGAGCACTCTGGATCCAAATAGAAACTTCCATTAGATTTGGAAGGCCATTTGCAATCAGGACTTATATAAAACTTTTCATTTTTGGACACAAGGAATTTTGGAAAAAAAATTTGAGGCCTCCTAGACGTTATCGTATGGACTGTACTGACGAAAAATGCAAAAAAAAATTGAAAAATAGTGTTGTCGAAGTGCCACTCGATGGCCACCTAGCAGCCTCCCACTTGCCTCTAGTCCTCTGCTTGGTCGATGGCTCCTCCGCTTGGCCAGCCCTCCCCAAAGGAGCCACCAGACCACCGCCTGAGGCAGCAACGCCACTAGAGTTTGCCTCTATTCAGCCACGGAGCCACCTGAACTCACTACTCGGCTCTTTGTTCTGCCACCTCTACAGGTTCTCTACCTGCCCACCAACTCTCCAGCACAGTTAAATTTTTTAGCAGCAATCACCTAGTCTACGAGTGACATGTGGTAGGTCTGCCATGTGGCACTTTTCCATGTGGCCCCTACCATGTCAGCTGCCTACCATGTGGCGTCCATGTGGCACTGCCATGTGGCATCATTTTTTACAACGACGGCCTTCAAGCCATCAATTTTAAGCCAATGAATTGTTGACATTAGCATGACATCAACACTGCATCAGCAGACCTTTCTTGTACATCTCCTAGGTCATTTTGGACCTACCTTCAATTTTTTGGCCATAACTTGAGCATACGAAGGTATTTTTCTAATCCAAAAGAAGTGCCAAAAAGCTAGTTTTGAGATGGAGACATTGGTGTAGATATTTTAAGGTTTTGATGTAGTTTTATTGCCTACTTTTTTAGTTAAAATTTGAAGTTATTTTTTTGACTCTGGCAAGCTTTTCTTTTGCATCCCATGTCCATTTTTTGGAAACGTTATATTTCTAGAAAGTTGGTTCTGTGTACTTTTTAAAAATGTTATCACTTCCTTCATATTCTGCCCCATTCTCTTTCTATCATTATTTTGGCATTTTTGGTCCATGGTGGATATCGTGGGTGTCACAGGTCTGAGCATCATTTTCTTGGTATGGGATCTTTTGTTTTGGGTTGTACTATATTTTGTATGAGCTTTCTTTTGGTTTTGATCATTGTAGCTATCATTTTGAAGCATTTTTATGTATCGCACTAAGATAAAGTGCCACTCTTGCATTTTGAGGGTCATGAACGTTGTTTTGAGATAGTTGTACTTGCAATATTTTTATAAAGCACCATGGGGGGGATAGTTGTTTTTTGTTTTAGGCCTTCTCCCTTTGTCAAGTGAGTGTCCCTTCTACAACATTAGCCCCATGCAAAGTCAGTTTGATCGTGTCTTTATGGGTGTTTGTACCTCTTTCCCTCTCTCGTCGTTCTTGGTTCGTTTGTAGGATACTTTGGCCCACCTTTTCAGTTACCTATCATCTAACCTTATCTGCATTAAGAGGGGGTTATTATGTTGTTCTAATGCATTCATGGTTCAGTGGTTCAATAGTGTGAACTATGCATCCAATGTTTGATCCTATTTATAAGGCAATTGCAGTGGCTGGCTAACTATGCATTTTGGTGAGATGGATCATCTACCATATAGACACGCTCGATTCGTGCCTTCTTCTTCCATGGTGGTACTTTAGATCAGCAATTTTCTTTCTGATGGAAAATTTTGCAACTTCTTCATGCTTCAATGATGCTCTTCATGATCACTCCTTGTTCCTGTTTTAGGGGACATTTCCCTAGTTGGAGGCTTCTTCAGTTCTTCTCTAGGTTCTCACCTCTTTTTGGGGGAGGGTTTTTCCCACGTGGTTTTCTCTCTTTCCCCATTTTTAGAGGTTGCATTTTTCGCATTTGTACATGGGTACCTAACATGGCCTCATTGTCGGGACCCATTCTGCATTTCATCTTAGTTTTGTGAGCTTAAGGAATTTTCCTAAGTTTCACTTAGGGTTGGGGGGGGGGGGGGGGGGTGTTAGATTAAATAATTAATTAATTGTTAATTATTTATTCTATTTACTTAATCTTACTTAGGTTAATGCATGTAGTTGAGGTTAGTTGTTAACAACACGGGAGTTTTTTCCCTTCTAGCATGTTCCACCTTTTTGTGCAAGAGTGCTTGGTTGTCAACCTTATCTTCTACCACCTTCCAGCTTGTTCTACAAGCTTCCTTGAGGCCTTTATAAGTGGTCTCTCTCTCATTGTAAACATAACGCATTCTCATTGTAAATACATATTTTCTTGTGTTTGCAAATTTTCTCTCTCATGTCCATTTAGGGTTTTTCCCTTGCTCCACGCTCTTCTCTCTTTGGCTTCTCTTTGATAATTTTTTGCATGCAAGTGATCTTAGGCATCTTTGGAGTTGGATTTCATCAACTCCAATAGTTCATAGATCATCAAACACTCTACCAACCAAATTGGCTTCAAACCCTAAAAAATGATTAGGATGAATAAGCTAATAATATCTAGAGCTCATCTAAAACCCTTGCCTTACAAATTATTTTCTAAAAACCCTTACTTTCAAAGACACTATAAAAATCTTCATGAAGCCTCCTTCTTGCCTATACTTTTCCATGTGAATAATGAAGTTTCACTTTTCTTTTTGTTTTGTTTATATCCTTGACAATGTCAAAATATTGATGCTATACTTAACTTCAGTCAAAATTTTGACATTATTGGGATCATATATTTTTTAAAAAAAAATTGACAAGACAAATTGGCCTACTAAAAAAAATTTGGTTGAAAATGACCCCCAAATACACTAGTGATTCTAATCATTGTAGAAGTAAAGAAATCTCTTAACAAAGTTGACTTAGCAGTCATTTTGTAAATCTTTTAACAAGGTGACATTTCAAGATTGAAATGTTTGAAGACCTTTAACTAGGCCACTCCTTATAGGATGATCTAAATCCTCTAACAATGTCATACTTAACAATATGTATTGTAACTTTTAACAGGGTTGTGTTGGCTCCTAACAGGGATCACTTCAGAAGAGTAAAAAATATTGTGACTAACTACAAGGTGGTTTATCCCAAATTGGGTTTGTACATTAAATCTTGGTGTCATCTCTATTCATGTTATTTTGTTAATGATTTATGCTTTTTCAACTAAGTTACTAAAGGTTAAAATAGATTAATATTCATAAGACTACTTTGTTATCCAAGTTATAGCATTGAATTAGTTTTAACTAAGCTGGATAGTATTGCATCATTAGTGAAAAGTTTTATTTGACATCTAGGGATAGGAAAGAAAACTTTGTAGTAATTCATTCACCCCTCCTATCTCAGTTACTCTCTTCATTTCAAACAACTCTCATGTTGACATTTTCGTGCAGAGTTCCCATTCTATACAATATTTGTACCAATAAGGTTTAGTGGATCATACTGCCAATGTCTATAAACATCAAATTAAAAACTTTCAAAAACTCACATGCCACATTGAATACATTCCTCTCAAATGTGAATCCCCACATGAGAAAGGAAAGAAAGAAAATATGGTTTGCTTTTTGTTGACCGTATTTTCATTTGTCATACATATTCCAATGCAAAATCCTCTCTATCACTTATATTGGAAATTTTTAGGGTTCTACCTTGAGTCAAAAAACCTTGCTCTTCCATAAAGTACCAATCAACTAATTGAATTTGACTTCCTAATTGAATGCATTATTTACAAGACATAAACAATTTATGCATTGAAGTGCCTATATTTTAATGATACAGGGGTGCCAAAAAGAAGTCTACAAAGTGGTTGTAGTCCCTTTGTTTATCACCCATCCTTATCACATGTGTCCATTCATTTATTTCTTTATCAAAATAAAGGTAAATCTTGTTTTTTTCAAATATGTTATGATGCTTTAGTAATATAAGATAGCACACATAGTTCATGTACCAAAATGTCTTCTACAAACCTCTTTTAATCATTGCCAATTGTTCCTACATGTGACAAACAATGTGTTGAATAAAATTACATCTTACTAGATTTTTTAGACAATGAATATTGAAAATCATTTCTAGAATGTTGCCACCCACTTTCTTGTTACTTTCCAAATCCAAACACATTGATAGTAGGAATATACTATCCTAGACCCAATGCAGAATAATATCAACTTCATAAGGTGATTTATGATCATGAGGTAGATTTAATCTATTTTCTAATCCTCTAATATATGAATTTTTTTTATCTAGTTGTAAGTTCTCAAATATTTTTGTGAATTTTTCTAGGTCAATGTAGGGCCAATAGACTAGAAAATTCACTCCCTATTATTGACATAATTACCTCATTTCACCTATGTATTGTTATTATCAATTGTCTTTATATTTTTAGCATAATTTTTTATTAGACCATTATGAATTCTAAAGAAAGGAACACTAGAGGTAATCCCATGCAGATCAATCTCGTAATCCATGTTGAAAAATTATATACAAAGGACTTCTTTTATGTACTTCTATTTTTCTAAGAAGGCTCCCACCCAGAGACATTGATACCATTAAAAAGGTCTTCAAGGAGGCTATTGCATTCACAAAGCAGGTAGATACCCATGGTGGAGGGAACTTTGTGTCTTCCTTTACTTTGAATAGTACAATAGTCATACCACCATTTATAGCAAGAACATCTACTATGCCCAATCAAATGCCCCTATTGAATCTAGTACCTTTATGACAATAGGTTACTACTGCTCTGATGCCAACAATTACATGTTTAGGATACAAGCTCCAAAAGGTTGTGTTCTTTGAGAAAAAGACTTATCCACCTATTGAACTTAGGAACAATATGGCTAGTGATTTTGAGGCCATGAAGAAGATGATGTCTCTTTTATCCAATGAACTCATCAAAATAAAGTTAAATTCCTCAAGAAACCAAAGCAATCATCCAAGAAAAGTTGCTACCCAAAACAATTATTTTCAAAATCAGAGAAGAAATTTTGGCCCCTATGGTAACATCAACAATGAGAATACTAGTATTATAGGTATGATTCCAAGTGAAAGTTGATATGGATATAATGATGTTTTAGATTAGCCTCCCCAAATCATGGAGGAATACCTTTTTAATTTAGAGTAATGGTTTTTGAATCATATGATATAAATATGTAGGAGGAAAAAATGATGAAGATGATCAAGAGGATTTTGTGTTCCCATTCAATGAAGATAAAGAGTGTGGATGCTATGGGATACATTTTTATTGCATCAATAATATGTATACACAAAGTTTGAAAAGTAGAGAAGAATCTCTAATGGATGATTTCTCTGTATGGTTGCATCCTACTTCTCTAGATATGTAGGTTTGTAACACTCCAATGCATTATGAGGCTCCAAAAAAAATTATCCTGATAGTTCAGAAGGAATTACATGTAAAGGATGAGGTTTTGAAAAGTTTTATGGATAACATAATAAGAAATTTGAATTATCTTGGAGAAGATTATAATCCAAAAATCCTTTTGCTTCCTAAGTATTGTTGCCTCCATCAAAGGATTCATATAGAGTTTGAATGTGCTAGTTGCCAAGATGCGGTATCTAATGTGTTAGTGCAAATAGATCAACCTATTGAAATTGCTAGAAGTAAAGAAATTGTTTCAAATTTTGATGTTCAAATAAGTGTGGATATCCTAGGATATTTTGAGAAGGACAAAAATTTTGAGGTTCCAAATATCTATAGAGTTGCAAAAATTCTCAAAGTGCAAAAAATGATGGAAATGTAGAAGATCCAAAGGTTGGCAAAATTTTTGAATGAGGAAGTCATTGAGAAAAGATACAAATGATTCCTACTATGATATTGATCCCCCATTGGATAATTATGGCATACCTCCCTCAAACTAAGATATGTCATCTGACAAGATTGATAGAGTGTTTAATTTGGTCTTAAACTTGACTAACAAAATGTCATTTTGTGGGTATTCTACACATATATCAGATCATACAATAATCAAGTCATGTAGAATCCATTCATTTGGGTTCCATACAGAAGTAAGTTGTCATGAATTCTTGTTATCTTGGGAGATTGCAATGGAGGGTAAGTAAATTTTTTAGCATTCTTCTTTGGGATATAAGGGAGAAAACACCTTGATTAATGATATTAATGAATCATGTAATTTGAAAGGAAGGCTTATGGTTGAGTTTTCTAGTCCAAAGAAGACTAAAGGTGGCAATCCATGGTTTAAGGCTAATGATGGTGATAATAAGGACCATAAAAATAATGTTCTATCTTTTGAGTCTTATTCTGATAGGTATATTACATCATCAATGCTAGTATTTCCATGTGAGCATGGAGTTGTGTACCATGAGATAAGACCACTAGAAGGAGAAATTACAATGTGTGAATCTACCCCTATGGTGGGGGACTCACTAGATCAAGTGATATCTTTCCATTATCCCCCATAGTTTGATGATTTTCAATTTGAATATGATGCTAAAGGTAAGAGAACTTGCTTGTAGATTAATTATGGCCATGGATAGTTACCACAACTTATGATTTTGTGTGATTTGCACCAAGAATTTGAACCAAGATTGCCCTTCTTCTTTTTTGAGTACAAACAAAAGTCGACATTTTTAGAACTATATGGGTTGGTCATTACTATTGCATATTATGAGAAATCTATTGAGAACCACCCCATGTTCTTATTACTCAAGGTTTTCTATATATAAGCTTTTGTTTTTATCTAGTCTTTTTAGTTAGGTGTTAGTTTTCTTTTTGTCATGTATATTTTGTTTGGGTTTTTACAATGTATTTTTCTTTCTTTCTTTTTTAAGTCTTTGAGTCAGGGAGTCACTATGTTTTATCAAAGTTATTCTCAACATGTAGTCCATCCCAATTGGTCTCAACTTTTGGAAGAGGTGTTTCTTCAACAAAGCATTTGGATAACTTTGTTTCTTGTACGAACTAAATATAGATGTTACTCATAGTTAAAGAGGACTTTCGACCTTAAAATTGGATTCTAGATTAATTTCTCTCAACACTTTACAAATTTAAAGAATTGGTAATCTAGGTAGCTTGAACAAAGTAGGTGGATAGTGGCTAAGGGATAGTCCAAAATTTTTTGGTTTGAACAGAGGATTTCCCAATAGGCTTATCAAAATCACTTGTTGGCATGTGAGTTTTTGAAAGTTCATTAAAAGAGGAACACGCGATTCATCCTTTATAACATGATTTAAAAACATTTATAACACTATGACAGGATCGGAATAAAATTTTTGGTGACCTCTTGTTTTACCTTCTCATTTTGGAGGATTTCTGGGTGATCAAATATTGTGTCATCTACTTTCATGCATGATTTTACCTTCATGTTATTTAGATATGTTTCATGCATGTATTGATTTGAGTTAAAAGTTTTATTGGTTAAAGTTTGATACTTCTTATTCACTCCCACCCCCCCACTCAGAAGTATACTTCCCACTTGTAAATTCAAACAATTGGTATCAAAACTAAGTTCTCACTAGAAGAAGTTTTACAACCTGGAGAAAATATCTAGAGATGGAGGTCTCCAAGCTTGGGAAAATTATAGAGAACCAATAGATTGAAATACATCTCATTCTACATTCTCTGGAAGAAGCTAGGGAGGGATTGAGGAAATCCCTAAAGAAAAGAAAAGACATCAACATAGCTAAGAATGACACACAATACAAGGAGATTGACACCAAAAAAGTATTTGCAAATGGAGACTCAAAGGAGTTTGATATAGCAATTGTAGACCTAATGGAGAAGAATAGAGCTCAAGCAGTAGAGATCAGAATTCTCAAGATTGAGCAAGAATCACAAGCCATGATGCTATGTGAAGTGACTGAACATAAGAAGAGAGCCATTGAAGATAAGGCCATCATGGAAGATGACAAGAGGAACCTAGCCAATAGATTGGAAGAAAAGTCAATTGAGCTTGGTAGAACATCCAACATTCAACTAGATACCCTAAGTTAGATGATGAATGTCCATCATGAGTTGAATGTTAAAGACATTGAGATCACCACACTAAGGCTGCAGAATGAACAATTGTAAAATGATTTGTGGAGACAAAAAGAAATTGCAAAAAGTTTCAACAATCCTAATGAATCCATCAAGTACTTTGAACAACTACAAAAATCTCCAAGATCTAGCAATGACACATCACTACTAGGCTATACCAACACTGAAGAAGGAGAATCATCCAAGCCTGTTGAAGAAAGAAGTGACAAAGGTAAGAACTCAAAGCCAACTTGTCATTTTTGTGGAGAGAAAGGACATACTGCTAATGTGTGCAGGAGCAAGAATGCCAATCAGCATGAAAAACCTAAAAACATGGGTCACTATCATAAGTGCAATAAGAAAGGACATCAGGCACATGAACGCAGGACTAGAACCATTAGGACACCAAGATTTGAAGATAACTACTACAATTGTTATAATTATGGACATAGAACCTTTGAATTTAGATCCAAGCCTATGTGGTCACCAAACAAACCAACAAAAACAAAAATTCATGAACACCACTACAATTGGGACTACAACACTAGGCAGAGCTCTCACTACTATCAAGAGTATGGACATATTCCTGAGAACTACATAAGAACACTCTTCAGTGGTAACTACAATAGATGGTTGAGTCAAACCACTTGTTTTAGCTACCTAAAGACACGACACATTAGCAAGCATTGAGCAACAAGGTCAAAGGAACTCAACTCTGAGTTCAACAAAGGAAAAGGGAAAGTTGATGTTGAACACATCAGAGAAGAGATGAATAGGACATGGAAAAGAAGAGATGGAAGTAGCACATCAAATGAAGGGATCAATACACCTAAAAGGTCAAGTGGTCACACTTCATCCAACTAAGTAGAAGAAAGTATGTGGGACTGATACTCAATAGTTTATCATACATCAATTCCAAAACAAGTTAGCACTGAAAAGAATAAAATAACATGAATAAAGATGCAAGGTTAAAACTTCAAGTTTTTCATCCTTCTACCAAGCAAAATTATGTTAGTTGATGCCGAGTAAGGGTAACTCCTTTAGCTATCGAGTGAAATGAAATTCATGTTGATGCCAAGTAAAGTAGGAAATTGCATACAAGCTGTGTATCTAGTTGTATATGCACTAAGCATTAATGCTAGGTATTGAAGGTTATATGATTGATTTTTTGATCATTTTTCATTACAATGAACATAGAGTGAAGAGTAAATGAAGAAAAGAAGTGATTTTGAGTGAAGACAAAGCATTTGAGTAGATTCAAGCTAAGATTCAAAGTGAATTCATCGATTCAAGGTATTTATTCAGGTGTCGAGCTATGCTATTTTGAATTTGTCAAAATTGTAGATAGTGAAAATGGCCTCTAGCTCAAGAAACCCTAAGGATAAGGAACCCTTCAAAGTGAAACTAGTTAGCAAGGAGGTTAAATAGCCAGAATTTAAGCCAATACTAAAGTAGCTTACAAAAATGACCTTTCTAGTGCATTTTCCATTATCTCGCCAATAGTGGTTATGGTCCAAGATGTCAAAAAATGCTACAATTGTAAAGTTAGAGGGATAGGAGATATGGAAATTAGGGAAGCCTATAATAAACTATGTGATAACAAGGTATTTTAGGAAGAATTTAGTATAGTTGAGAAGAAGGGACTTACTCGTGCCCTAGATTTCCCTATGATTTTCAAAATGGAATGGATCTGGTTAGTACTGAGCAGAATTCATGACAGATGCTTATGGTTGGAAGGAGGTCTTGTAAAAATAACCCAAAGAATCATCCATAGAGTCATTGCCTACCCAACCCTAGATTGGCCTAAGACTTTGAGAAGTGACTCAAATGAAGTCATAGAGAAAACCATAGGTACAGAATGGAACAAGAGGGGTCTGACTATAGAAACAATCAAAGACCCTCTCATAGAGTTTATTGTTAGAGTCATCTCACAAAAATTCTATCAATCAAGTAGATTGAAAAGTGTGCCCTACATTGTAGTAGATGTAGGTTATAAAATTGTCAAGAAAGATCATATATATGATCTAGCAGAGCTACAACTACAACAAATTATGGAGAATTTAAGAGCCATAAGAAGGTCAAAGAGTGCACAATGTAAGTTTAGGTCAATATTGATATGCAAATTTTTCTATGTACAAAATGAATTTCCTTCTTTTGGTAAGATAGATTGGAAGGCTAATAGGTCAATAGCTTTACAAATTAATGAGTACATAGAGTAGATGGGAAACAATTTTGAAATTGATAAGTAGGAGATAATTTCCATAGCAAATCAAATTGTGATATTGCTATCAGGATTTAACTGTGTGATTTTTGAGTCAAACTCATTGACCCATATTTCATGAGTAGTGATTCAAAATAAATCCATCTCTCATGAGAATAAATAGAACATGTAGCACTCATTAGATCTAGGTGATACTCACAAGGGTGAAGCACTGAGACTTCTAGGAGGTCACCCATCCCAGTACTACTCCAGCATGAATGTGCTTAACCACAAAGTTTCCTCCATGGTTAAACCCAAAGCTTGAAACCCCATTTGCAAAACCTTCACCAAGTGTTGTGCCTTGTGAACCATTCATTAGAAAGCCCCTTAAGCTCATCAATTGATAAGTAGGAGATAATTTCCACAGAAATTCAAATTGTGATATTGATATCAGGACCCCTTAAGCTCATCAATTGATAAGTAGGAGATAATTTCCACAGCAATTCAAATTGTGATATTGATATCAGGATTTAACTCTGTGATTTTTGAGTCAAACTCATTAACCCATATTTCATGAGTAGTGATTCAACATGAATCAATATCTCATGAGAATAAATGGAACACTTAGCGCTCATTGGATCTAGGCGATGCTCACAAGGGTGAAGCATCGAGACTTCCCAAGAGCTCACCCATCCGAGTACTACTCCAGCCTGAGTGCACTTAACTACAAATTTTCCTCCATGGTTAAACCCAAAGCTTGAAACCCCATTTGTAATACCTTCACCAAGTGTTGTGCCTTATGAACCATTCATTAGAAAGCCCCATAATCTCATCAATTAATAAGTAGGAGATAATTTCCATAGCAAGTCAAATTGTGATATTGCTATAAGGATTTAACTGTGTGATTTTTGAATCAAACTTATTGACCCATATTTCATGAGTAGTGATTAAACATGAATCCATATCTCATGAGAATAAATGGAAAACTTAGCACTAATTGGATCTAGGTGATGCTCATAGGGGTGAAGGATCGAGACTTCTTGAGAGGTCACCCATCCCAGTACTACTCCAACCTAAGCGTGCTTAACTATGGAGTTTCCTCCATGGTTAAACCCAAAGCTTGCAACCCCATTTGAAAAACCTTCACCAAGTGTTGTGCCTTGTGAACCATTCATTAGAAGGCCCCTTAAGCTCATCAATTGATAAGTACAAGATAATTTCCATAGCAAGTCAAATTGTGATATTGCTATCAGGATTTAACTGTGTGATTTTTGAGTCAAACTCATTGACGCATATTTCATGAGTAGTGATTCAACATGAATCGATAAACTATTATGATGAGCTATTTTGAAGACTTCAAGAAGTCTATGAAGAAAAGGTTAAGAATACCTATTTCCCTTGTAGAATAACATATCAATGAGATTTGTTTTTTGGTTGATATTGACTATACCTATATCCAAGCTATAGTACCAAGAATTAGATTGCTAAGGCCACTTGGTAATGAAATAAACATCGATGAAGCCTCAGTAGAAATCATAGCATTGCTTGTAGAAGAAATAGACAAAAGTGCAAAACCCTTTAGCACTTATGATGTTGTCAGATCCAAAGTTGAGATGGAACTGAAGACAACATCAGTTTTGAAGAAAAAGAACAAGCTAGTCAAGAAACTAAAGGCCAAGTTTGGTGAAAGAACAATAGAAGGAGAGGATGAAGAAGAAGAAGAAGAGCAGTAAGATCAAGGGCCACTTGCCTTAACACAAGGCATGGGAGAAGATGTAGAGGAATAGGGTGTTGAGGAAGAAAAAGCCGAGGAAGCACCTACAAAACCACAACCCAAAAAGAGAAAACAAGCACAAAACCAACAACAAAACCAATGAAAGCTACCAAGCCAAGCCCACTACTAGAGAAAGCACAAGGGCTACCACTCAAAAGGCCAAGGAATAGGTCAAAGAGAAGAAGAAGGAAACTGAGCAATAGGGTCTAGAAAAGAAGATACTAAGAAGGAAATATGTTTCTCAACCTAACTCAGATGAAGAGAAAATAGAGTCAGAAGACACAAGCCTATTTAGAGTGGTAAGTCATGCATTGAAATCTAATTTAGAAAACATTTCTGACAATGTTAAAGATAATGCTGACTCAAGTGGCTTGAAGAACATTGAATTCAATAAACTAAGTAGAGAAGAGCAGAACATGGTTGAATAATCTATTTATACCATGATGGCCAAGTTCAAGAATACTCCACTTGAACTTGGCAATTCAATTCCAAAAGATTTATATTCCATTATTGAAAATAAATGGCATTGCTACCTTAACATGGAGAAAAAAATAAGGGAATCTACCTTAGCCAGAGTAATACCAGAACTCAGTAAAGGTCAAGTCACCAAGGCTAGCAAGAAGCATGGGAGAAAATTCTCCCCCAAATACAGAGCCTTCAATATTCTTCAAAACAACATTGAGGATGACGTTAATAAATCAACTAAAATATGGAAGTTGATATATGTCTTAGCAACTATAAAATAAGGCGAAAAGGATCCCTTTGAGGGAAAGGAAAATGAGGAAGAGGAAGAGAATGAAAAAGAGGAAGAAGTAGATAAAGAGATAGGAGACAAGATAGTGGAGGAGACACAAAGAACAGATACAGTGGCAACTGCTGAGAAGCAACAAATAGAACAGAGTGTGCAAGACACACACCTACCACCCTTGAGCTCTCCACATGAAACCTCTACAATTGTAGATACCATAACTATACAAGATGTTCTTGACAACTTTGGTCAGAACATTAATCCACTAACTGCAAAAGATCTCAAGAAGATCCTTGATCTAACCACTTTGCAAGCATAATTGTGCAATAATCTAGTTTTTTGTCAATGTGGAAGAACTACAAAATGTTGTAGCTGACCTGACAAGGGATAAGGTGAATCCACAAGAACCACCTTTTCACATCCTTTTAGCTAAAAGTGGAAAACCTACGGAGCAGATAGTAGTTGATAAATCTAAAAAGGTTGATACTATTGGAAATAATCAAGATTAGCTAGGTTACTGAGAGGGGAGGGGTGAATCAATAACCTCAAAAAAAAACTTTACATCAATTCAGCACTTAACCATATAAATCATTCACCATTCATTTTTCTAATCTATTGTATGCATGAAAAAAGATAAACATTCATAACACATGAACACAATATTTTGGTGACCTAGAAACCTTCCAAATAGAAAGTAAAACTAGGATGGGGATGATACGCACAAAACTTCACTACTATAGTATAAATTGTCCTATTAGGGCTTGCATTGATCACTTCTGATGATCTGCCATGTCTAGAGTCATTTGGACTATTAGATCCACCTTGTTAGAGGTTTTACAAACATACAATGAAGTATGCACTCTGTTAGGAGACTGTACAAAGATTGTTAAGTCTACCGTATTAAAGGATTTGGAAAACCAATTCACCTGTCAAGATGAAATAGTAATCTGACTTACAACTTGATTTCTGAATAGATCTTGAAGTAGAGATCACCTTTGGTAACTAATATTTCTTTGCTACTCCTTGATGACCTTGGTGAATACTCTATTCTATTGTTGGTTCACATTCAGTCTTCTCAAAACATTACATGTTCATTCCTTAACTCATGATTTTATATTGCAAATGGTGCAATACATTACATATATACCATTTCAATAATTACAATTGAAAGGTTAGCTAAAACACAAGTTAGCAAAATATTACTGTGTTGGTCAAACAGTAGAAAAATTGAGTTCTTCAAGCTAACTTGGTGACCTTTTGATACTTGGTGTGCACTGCATTACTCGACATTGTCATGCACTTGATAGAAGTAGAAGCTCGGTCCATACTAATCACACAATGTAGCTTGGAACTTGGTAACCATTGGAGACTTGTTAGATATAGTGTCACTCGATAACTACTGAATCCTTTGTTTATCTTATTGTCACTTGGTAAACACTACACATCCATCACTCGATAGAAACTGACTTCATAGCACTCAAAATAATAACTCAGTAGACAATGTGAAGCTTGATAACCACTATCTATTCAGTGAACACTATAAGCTCGATATACACTACTAAACGGTTGAACTCAAAAGGTAACCACTGAATGCTCAGCATAAACTGTGGACTAAGTGATGAGCTTGGTAGCCATTCAAAATTGAATAAGTGTTATCACTAATGACAAATACAACATAATTCCAACAAATACCACAACTAAATTCTTGATGATTGAGCACAAGAATAAGAGTACAGAAGACAAAGAGCCTACAAAAGAATAAGCAAGGTAGATAGACACATTTGTCTCTATAGCACAAGAACAAGGTGTGCCCCCATAAATAATAGTGATTGACAAGGATAGATTAGAAGAGGAAAAGGAAAGTCCTTAAAAAAAGGAGTAAGAGGCAATTTAGACTTTGGTAAATTTTCCTACCACAGGTACTCCTACTATGCTTCAGAAGCCGAGCACTGGTGCCATGTCATTGCAAATATTTGCACCAGGCTTGAGCTCCACAAGAGTAGCAAGGGTACTTCACTATGGAGACCATACATTGGATGAAGACATAGTCATTCCCAAATATGACTATGATAATACTACTCTTGAGAAAATTAACCTAATGCAAGAGGCATTAGAGAGAAAAAAAGAAGAAAGAGATACTCAAAAATGAGTATAAGCAGAAGCAAGCACTACATGAGATAAAGGATATCTTCTTAGATGCCTTTAGCTTGCATTCACCTAATGAAACAAAGCCCATTATGGAGTAACTTTCAAATGTAGTGGACCAGGTGCAAAATGAAGACCTTGACACAAATGCTTAACTTTTGGAATGGTCATAAAGGAAGTTTCAAGGAAAGATAAATGAGAAAATATCTAGTGAAATAGCACTTTCACAGATAGAACTAGCTCAAAAAATAGAAAAAGTGAAGAAAGTACTTGAGAATATCTTCTCATTGTACACAAAATTGTGTGATCCTTCCATTTTCACTCAGAAAACCAACTAGAGAATAATGAGCTTGGAAAGGGACTTTGAAATATCTAGCATGCACTTGCCAAGAGATTTAGCTCAAAGTGAGAAGCATTTTTACACAACGCTTCACACTCAAACGGAACTAGCTATGTTAATAGCAAATGAGGCTAACACTAAGCAAAAATTAGTTTAGATCCAATCTGCCATAACCCCTCACATGGAGATTTTGCAAAAGGAACTAGCCTACATAGAAAATGTGTTAACGAAAGATCCAAATATTTCTACATTAGATGGCTTAGTTCACCTTGTAGTAGAGACAACCATCTAAATTAAATCCCTAGAAGTTGCACTACGGAATTGGGATGCTACTCTAAGAATTGTTATAGAAGTGAATATAAACTTCTTGGCCAAATACTCAAGTATAGTATAGTTCCTTTGACATCAGTGTCAAAAAGGAGGAGAAAATGAAATGGGAGAAATTGAAAAGGAGGAGACAAGGCCAGAAGGAAAGTTAATCTACAAAGGGGATACATGTGAAAGGGGGAGCCAAAACAAGAATGGATATAGAGAAGATAAAGGAAGAGTGAATAGCAGCAAAGACACAAATAAAGAGTATCAGAATGAATCAACATGAGACAAATACACTATGAGAAGTTTTGGATATAGTAAAGGCACATCAACTCAGGGGAGTTACAAATTTTGAGGTATATAGTTCTTCACAAAATTTTCAACAAATTTTGAAGTTTTGTATATATGTCAAAAAATAGTGTATTATACTTAAGGGAGAGGTGTGCAGGTGCAAAGGTGCGCATGTGTGAATGTGAAAGGTGCACAATTATAAAGTCTTAAAGATGTCCAATGTCCCAAAGATGCTAAGGTGTGCGCGCAAGTGCACAATTTTACAAAGTTTGAAGAGCAAAGTGCATAAGTGAGCAAGGTGCAAAAATGGGCCTAAATGATTAAAACAAAAAAATTAAGTACATAAGAGTGATCTAAAACCCCATTTGAGAAAAACTCAAAAACTATTTTCAAAACTGAGAAAAAAAAAATTTTGTGTGTGAATTGAGCACCTTGCACACTTCCTTGAAGGTGTGTAGGCGCATAAGTGCACACATGCATAATTTGAAGATTTGGTGAATGATTTTTCTCTAAAGGTGTGCAAGTGCACATATCTAAAACATCTAGAGGCCCCTCAAGGTCCTGAACATTACCCTTGCTTCCTTTTCTTCTACAGTAACTAAGATCACACTCAAACCCATGACTTTCAAGTTCTAGAGAATGCCCAAAAATTCACACTTCATGATTTCCACAAGGAAATGAGGTTAAAGTATGAAGTTTTAGACTTTTTATCTCCTTAAGAAAACACCTCTTCTATCCAAAATCTCAAAGGGGAATATCCACACATCAATTTGGTTGAAGGTCAACAAGACCCAGATGATGGAAATTGAAAATTGTAGACTTAGAAAAATTCTCACCTTGGAAAGTTATGGAGTTAGAAAAATTCTCACCATGGAAAATTGTGGAGTTAGAAAAATTATCACCTTGGAAAATTATGGAGTTAGAAAATTTCACTTTGGAAAATTGTGGAGTTAGAAAAAATTCCACTTTGGAAAATTGACACTTCGAAGAATTTTTGGAATTTTAGGTCCTGTCACCAAGGTGAGCTTTTTCAAGGTGCACTTTTCGAAGGTGTTATTTTCTTAGAGGTCCATTGACAACTTTAAAGAAGAAGTAGTGCACTGACAATTAACTACCAGTTGCTATTTTAAAGCATTTCATGCATCAAAAATGCATTTTAACAGCAGTTCAACTCCCAAAGACACCTAAAGAAGGTTGAGCTTCCATTTTTACAGATCTTAGTGAATCCTAAAGCATCTCATGGCTTCTATCTTATTATCTCCTTCTTCTTTTATTTTTTTAAGTCATGTAAAGGCTCATGCACGCATTAATTGGTATAAATGAGGGTGGAGATCTACTTAGCACCATTTAGAGAAACAGTTTGGATGTAAATATTGTTATTTTATTAGTTGTTTATCATTAGTTTTCATTATAAGAGCTCTCACTCCTAACACAAAGGGAGGAGAGGATTTCTTTTAAATACAAGGATGTAATATGTACTCTAGACTATTATTTGGATGCAATAATATATGCTATTGGTGCTCTCATTCTGAGTGTAGTAAATCTTGCTTGAGTGTGTTATTTTTGTGAATGCATGTTCATGAATAATAATGCAGCCAATGGTTTTATTGTGTTGTTATGGTTGTGTGATATTTTAGTTCTAGATTTTTCCTTATGTTAACAAATTCCTTTGTTGTGACGAATTGAAGAAAGGATCATCTTTTTTATTGTGTAGTGTTTTGTCTTGTGTGAGCACACTTTTTGCGGCCTCACAATTTGATGAAACATGAAACATCTTTTAGTTATGATTGAAGTTCCCATCAACGATTTCATCAATGGAGTTGAGGAAGTGTTGCTCCTAATTTCATTAGTTTCTTACCAAGATCCTTTTGATAATTTGATTTTTAGATGTTTAGTTACTTTGGCTCATGTTCATTAGGAATCACTCTTTCAATAATTTTTTTAAAATCTCTTGTTACACTATCTTTGTTATTTTCTTTTCAAACACTTGGTTAAAATAGGAATTCATATAGTTGCATTGATAAATTGCATTCATCATAAAACATGTTGTGCAGATTGGTTAGTACCAACAAAGGCCTCCTTGTGAACATACACATTTGTCTTCAATTGAGTTACCCAGCAAGTTGAAAAATAGCCATCCAAAACCTTGGAGTTGGTCAGTGATTGACTTTTCAAGAGAGAGTTTCGAAAGGATTTATGCCATTAAGCATCATGCAAAACAACAGACCAACACAAGTCAACTTTAAAAAAATAAAAAACTTATAATATATAATATAAACTAAAGAACATTATTGTAAATTTAAAAAGAACTACATCATTTATCTGAGTATTTGTAGGTGAATTTTCTAAAGAAAAATTGCAAATTATTATTTTCAATTAGTATTTGTTTGGAAGGGGAATATATTTGAGAGATAAATCACAAGGATTTTTTTTAAGCTAGGAGAAGCTAGAAATAAAAAGACAAGAAAAAAATGTATGAGGAAATATTTAGTTAAAAAAAATGAAAAATTTGAATAATGGACTCAAATATATTTCTTATTAAAATAAGACACACGCGCGCGCGCACACACACACACACACACACACACACACATATATAGTTTTGTTGGCCCTTATTTATTATAAAATATCTACATAAAATTAAAATAATTACATTCAGGGTTTAGGCATCTCTTCCTCCCACATCTTCTTGACTCTAAGGTTAAATATATATAGTTTATACATTATTATTTTTCTATAAAGAATTTACAAGATCCTCTCTAGATTTTATAGAGATCTACCTAAATCACACTCTTGCACTATCTAGATTTTTTTTTTGAAATTGCACAAGATAACTCACATTTGGATTTGAAGTGTTTGATGTACCTTTATATAAGTTCCTAATTAACATGTAATTAAATGTTAGTATAAGTTTTGCATTGAATATATATACCAAGAAAAAGCCTTGTAGACTCCAAGTCCTTTAAATATTGAATTCAAAACCTAGTCCTAATGCATGCATGCATAAACTTATTGATATATCCATTTACATGTTGCTCATGTAGTTTAAAGAATGTGTACACATACCTTTTTCTATCTTATCAAGGATTATTTGAGATTTCATCATCTATCAACATTTGTTCTTCTTAAAAATTTGTGTGTAATGTTCTTTCTCTCCATCGATATTGCCTTGTCTATACATATTAATGTTATCTTTTATATTTGGAATGTATCCTTTGGTTATTCATCCTTGGATAATGCTTTAAATTCCCTATTTAAATATCAGGGTGTTTTCTCCTAAGTAAAATATTATCAATTAAACCTCTATTTGAAACCATCATCCAAGATTAGAATCTCTTTAGGAGGATTTTGTTTTATTTTACAAGTTTTATAACTTGTATTTAGAAAATTTGTAGGTTCTTGTTTTCAAGATTCAACAATGTATAAATTTATGGAAATTTTCAAAATTTTAAGAGAACAAGTCTTGACCAAGGAAAATATAGTCTGCTAAGATTTTTAATATTTCTTTTGGATTTGATTTTGTTCAATTTATTTTAATAGTAAAAGGTAAAAGAGTGTTATAAGATATTGAATGTAAATTTTACATCCTATATCTCTTGGCAATCTTTGACATTATGAAACACTCAATGTGATATTAAATATTGATGAAAAAACTTAAACACAATCAAATCTAGAAATAATAAAGAAATTGTATAAATTGTTTAAATCTATCATTGATATTCTATCTATATAATTGTTAGATTGTACTCAAAACTTATCATTGCCACCAAGTACATTTAAATGCAATATCATGCATTTACATTAATATACTGAGTCATTTTGCTAATAAAAAATTATAGATGATAATATTGTCACTACTAAACTCAACATTTTCTAATGATTTATTGAAAGGGTATATTTATTTTAGACTTGCATATATATTCTTATGTCAATGCGTTAGCTTCAATATTCACATTTGAATTTTAAAACAAGTGTCATATAATGGCTTAGTACTTGTCGTTGATAAAAATTTAGTTTTCATTTAATAAATTTATTAAAGTATATAGAATATTTAAATTAATAACATTATTATATAGTATTTTTATAATAATAATACATATAATAATATTTTTTTAAAGATTGTATAATATAAGTATCTATAATATTTTTTATTGAATGAAAAAAATTAATTTGTAAATTATAATATTAAATATCTTAAAAAGTTCAAAGTACCCTTTTTACAATCTCAGTTAAAATGATATCACTCATATTATTAAAATATAAGTCTTAAAAACTTTCATTTCATGAAATCCAGTCCATATAATAGTTAAAATGATTCATCAAATCAAATCATAGAAAATTATTTTTTAGAAATTGTTAAGTTAAAATTATTGCATCTAACTATGTACAATGTATTGATTTTATAGTTATATTTTAAAATGACAAATTTAAACTAAAGGAAAACTTTTAATCATGAGTTAATTTTAAAAGTATCACAACAGTACTTAGCCTATGAAAAGTACTAATAAGTAGTACATTGACCAATTCAATTTGAACTATTTCTATTTAACTAAAAATAATTTGATCGAATTTTTATTAATAGATCTATTGATTTGAAATGAGTTAATTTATATCTCAAAAATCTTTCTATATAGATTTGTTAAATTTGCTAGAATTTGAAGTCAGTAATGTTTCCAAGTTATTGGGAATATCCAAAATTGTTTTGGAATGAATCAAAAGAGAAGTTGGATGAGTTTTTCGCTCTGCTAGGGTTTCATGCAAACTTTCAATTTTCTTGTGTACAGTTCTTTGTCTGAGATCTCCTTATGTTGTCTCCACTTGTCACACCGCATTTACTGTGGGAGCTTTTAGGCTAGGTTATAATGGCCCCGACCAGTGGTGACCCAGTTGTTACTAGTGTTCACGATGTTGCTTCAGATTGCCAGGGTGCCTCCATAGAAAAAACACCCTCAAAAATTCATCCCAAAGGTTTTTTACGAGGTAATCCTAATATTATCCTTCCTTTACAAGAATTTGATGTTGCATGTGATTGGTTAGAACAACATACCTTAATAGGGTATTTTGTGGGTAGGACTCCTCCTGAAGCTATACTTTGAGAATGGGTTAAGAAGAGCTAGACTCCTAATGGAGTCTACCTTGATATCATGCAAAACCTTACCAAAGGTTTTTTATTTCACTTCACTAACCCATTTCAAGAAGACACAATTTTTAACAATGACCCTTGGTTTGTGTGTTCATCTCTGCTTGTTTTTCAAAAATGGTTGCGAGAATTCACCATCTCTAATGATAAAAATCTTAGGGTTCCTATGTAGGTTGAGTTCCCAGGTTTACCCTTGCCATGTTGGCCTTTCATTGAGTCCATTGCCAAAACCCTTGGCAAAGTTATCACAAAGGAACATGAGAAATTTTTCTATGCTCACCCACAGAGACATGTTTGCATCGAGGTTGATCTTTCCAAGGATCTTAAGGATTCTGTGGAAATCTAAATTGGGGCTCAAACCTTCTCTCAAAAGGTGCTCTATTTGAACCTCCCCAACACTTGTTATAGGTGTCAATCCATGGAACACAAGATTAGGGATTGCCCTTTGGCTATGCCTACGGTTAAGCCCATGCCTAAAGAAGCTCCTTCCAAGCCAACCAAAGAAAAAAAGAAGAATGGGTTACTATTGGGTGTAAGGGCAAGGTTTCCTTAACTCCTTTGGCTCCTAAATAGTTATATGTGGCAGTCACCATAGTTCCTTCTATCCCAATAGAAGTGCAAATTCCAACCAGCATAGGGACACAAGTAGTTTTTGCAGCAACTATTTTTGGTGTCTCGTAGGTTTCAAACGTTGCTGGTTCATAGGGGATTAAGGAGGCCACTAGGGCTTCTGGCTTGGCTATGGTTCATACCCCTCTTGTTTATTCTTCCATACTGCTACAAGCAGTGTAGTGTTCTTGCAATCCTCCTGGACATGTGGAGAAACCAGAGGTGAAACAGCAGGCTGTAAGTATAGAATATTTTCCTTCTTACTTCAACCAGGTTTCTACCTTCTTGCAAAATAGCTACTCCTCTCTTGAGGATGAGGAAGATATGGAAAAAAATTCATTAAATTTTTATCATGGAATGTACAAGGTCTTATAGACCTCTCCAAAAAGTACTATGTCTGGGACACCTGCCATAGACTTGGCAATTTAGATTTTCTTTGTATGCCAGAAGTTAAGATTTTTGGTTTCATGCTCTCCTTTGCATACCGCATCATTTGGTAGGATGGCATTATGTTTTCCTCTCAACATGAAGCTAGTAGAGGTGGTGTAGTTACTCTCTTGTCACCTTATCTTCATTCTACAATTATTTTGCATGGTTCTGACCCCATGCATAGAATTATTTGGATCTTGCTTTCCATTAACAATCATTCTTTTGGAGTCATTAATCTTTATGCTTCCAATGATGTTGTAGAAAGATCTAGATGTGGGGCTGGCTGGCTAACAACTTGTCTTCGGCTACTTGGGTTATGTGTGGTGATTTCAATATGGTTGAAGTGGCCTTTGACAAAGACAAAATTTTTCCCTTTTTCTAGATAGTTGGGGAAAGGGAAGCCTAGTGTTACATCTGCAATAAATTGGGCCTTTTTTATCCCAATATCAACCGCCACCAGGATAGTGGGATCTGACACACTTGGTCCAACTTTTGAGCTGGCTCTGACCACATTTTAATGCATCTCGATCATGCCATGATTACTGCACAATCTTTCTTTTCCTTTTTTGAGGATTGTGATTTACCTATCATTCTCCTACCAGATGTGATGTTATCTAACCATTATCCCATTTATTTTGTCATTCCATGTCAAACTATTGTCGAGAAAGTTGTTAAGTCATAGTTCTTCCTCAGCACATCTATGTTGATGCATGCTTCCACCATCATGCATATCCTATGTGTCTAGAATCTAGAGCCATGTCCATATTCTTAGACTAGTTGGATTCAACGGTGGAATGATACCATTACCAGAACTACTCTCTTTATGTGCATCTATGGGTGTCAATTGGTAGTTTTTAGAAAGCAGTCTTATGAAGCCAATACTTTTGCACTCAAAAAAGCCTACAAGGCTCTCACCCTTAATCCTTTTGATGTGGATTTGCAAATATAGCTTGCCAAACTTTTCCATGAAAAACAAGTTGTTGATAACTATGATGCTCAAGGAGCCCAAATCAAAGCTCATCTCCACTGGTTAGAGGTTGGTGATAAGGCTTCGAAGGAGTTCTTCCAAGCTCTTCGAGCCCATCATACCCATGTTGGGATTAAAAAAATCAAACAAGGAACTGATGTGCTCTCCAGTCTCCAAGACATCCTGTAAGTATTCATTCATCACTATGACAATGTTTTTTCTTCGCAAAGAAATTTGGTTGCTCAAGAGGAAGCTTTCAAAAAGTGTATCTCTATTACTCCAAACCGCTTAGCAATTGAGCAACGTGCTTTCTATGAGCAATTTTTTTCCCTCCTAGACCTTAAGGAGGTGGTTTACTCCATGGCTAATGATAAATCCCTTGGGTGTGATGGGTTACCCTGTGAATTTTACAAACACCTCTAGGAGCATATAGGTCCTAATCTACACAAAGTTATAGGTTTACTTTATGTTGAAGCCTATCATACTAAAAGCTTAAGAGCCATTATAAATAAAGGAAATATCAAATTCATACCTAAAGCCAGAGATCTAGAGGAAATTTACAATTGGAGGCCCATTACCCTTCTGAATGTGTCTTATAAGATTATTGCCAAGGCAATTTCTCTCAAAATCTAGCACCTGTTGCCTTTAATTGTGCACCCTGAGCAAACTAGCTTTATTAAGTCTAGATATATTCTTGACAACATTATTGTTGTCTAGGAAGGAATGAAGTGGGCTCGTAAGTCCAAATAGATGGCTATTTTTCTAAAGATTGATTTTTCTAAAGCCTATGATTGCATTGAATGGCTTTTTATCTTGACTATGCTCCAAGCTCTAGGATTTGGTCCCAATTTTTTGCAGTCCATGAAGATGCTCTTTGGTGATGCTAATGCCTACATTACCATCAATAATTTGCAATCGGAGACTTTTGGCCTTTTTTGTTCCATTAGGCAAGGTTGCCCTCTGGCATCGGCACTTTATGTCCTTGCTGCTAAAGGATTTGGCTATTTGATATCTCATTCTCTGTCTTTTGGTCTAGTTCGTGGCATTTCCTTACCTAAATCATCTTCCCAGTTAGTCAATGGTAATTTTGCGGATGATTCCTCCCTCACTCTTTTGGAGGATGAAGAAAACATCAAAAATGCCTTAAGTTGCCTAGACACATTTGTCAAGCCTCTAGATCTACTATTCAATGGCATAAAATGCTCTGTTATCGATAGTCATTCTTGCCAGATCCTCAATGGCTTAGCTAGTTTGAATGGAAATGGGTTACTCATGGGGAGATTTTCTACTTTCTTAGCATTCCTTTTTCTTTTCAAGCTTCGCCTGTTGAAATTTGGAATGTGGTGCTTGCCAAGATCACCAAGAAGCTTGATTATTGGCTTACGAACCTTCTCTCCCTTGCGGGAAAATTGTAAATCAACTTGAAAGTTCTTGTGGTTACTCATGTCTATTATTCCTCTTGTTGGGCTCCCTCTAAAGCCTCCTACCAGAAATTGGAAAGATTGCTCAGGGATTGTCTCTAGGCTTCTGGTTCCAATCATCATGGCTTTCATAGAGTTGCCTAGGATTTTTGTTGTCTCCCAAAAGAGTCTGGTGATCTTGGCCTGCTTTCTACATAGAAACAAGGTTTTTCTCTTTGTGCTAAATGGATTATTCGTTCCATCACTAGAGATGAAGCCTAGAAGATTTTGGTTTGGCATTGCATCTCTTCG
Source organism: Cupressus sempervirens (assembly GCA_028749045.1). Classification (NCBI taxonomy): domain Eukaryota; kingdom Viridiplantae; phylum Streptophyta; class Pinopsida; order Cupressales; family Cupressaceae; genus Cupressus; species Cupressus sempervirens. Next base: position 193,299,341 of record CM053790.1, on the reverse strand, counting down.
AGCTTTCTTGTCAACAGGCCTACTTAGAAAGGGATTGGTTTCCAAACCCTTCTCATCATGCGCAAACCAGTTATCATACAGGGCTTTTTTGTTATCAAGAGTATATGGAAGGCCTAGGAAGCTATCAAGCCTTGGCTTCAATAGTCTAGTGATGAGTTCTACAATGATCTCTCCTTGAATCAATAGAACATTTGGTGGTCTCCACTATTTTCCATTTAGGGTACTCCCCTTGCCAAGACTCAAGGTGATAGTGCTCTGTGGCTTTTCAAATGAGGCATCAGAACTCCCAAGGATCTTTTCTCAAGGGTTACCATGAGTTTCAAATCTTGCAAAGATATGCAAGTCCAGTACTTCCTTATCTGTTTAGATTAGCAGACTTTTGACTTATTTCTCTCTTCTATTCCAGTTCACTTAATTCATAAAGTGGGTATTCAGTCTATTCGACCTTGATGGCATCATTGGAAGTGGTATCTTGCCACTCCTTTTTCCAATTATAAACCAAGCCTTAGATATAGATGGCTTTTGCCCCATCAGTCGATGGTGGATATGCTCAATCAGAGATGGCATTTACAATCTTCTCTTTCTCAATGGAGAAAATGCTTTGACACTATATGGAGTGATATTACTGAACCCAAGATTTCTCATTTTGCTTGGTGTCTTGCCTTCCAAGGTCTTCCCTTGGGGTCTCAGCTCAAGCATATTAGGGTTCCAGATCCCAAATGCCCTTTTTGTGGGCAACTAAAGTCTTCCATACATATCTTCTGGTTTTGTGGGCATGCCCAAAATTATTGGCACTAGATTCATGATTTTTTCAATCCATTCAGGCTTGAACCCTTTTCTTGGCACATGGTTATGCTAGGTGATTCCCCTAAAATCCCTAGGAAATTCACTCAGATTTGGCATACTTTTAGGATGGAGATCTTGTTTACTCTGTGGAAACATAGGAATGTGTTCTTTCCACACACAGTTTTCTAAATATTAATATTGCTATGTACACTAAGCCGTGCATTTGAAATAATGTAATTATGCAAATTTAGGTGGAAGCCAACAAGGTGACCCTGGAGGTGGCTCACCTGTAAGAGCTGCTAAACCACTAGGGAAATGCCCCCTGCACTATTATCAAAGTTCCTCTAGATGCCTTGGTTGATACTTTGATGTCTTGAGGCCATCATCTATGGTGTCATTCCTCAAGTCGCCACTCACACACCCTATGTTCCCAGGCTTCCCGCCACCGCTCTCCCAGTGGTGACGATGGTTGATGTAGGCACCGCAACTTCCCTGCCCCGTGGTGGCTCTGGCTGGTCCCCGGCTCCTCCCCTTGGAGCTCGATGGGCACTTTTTAGGAAATGTCCTTGCCTGGATTTGGAAATTTCTCCTCCATAACTAGAGATAAAAGATGTAGAGGTTGGCACTGATCCTCCTATTATTGTTGTTGCTAATGATGGCTAGACTATTCCCAGCTTGGCCCCCAATCCCAAGGATGATTGGGGTTTTCATGATCATGATGAACCACCACCCTTGGTAGGCACTGCATTGGCCGCCTGAGGTTGCTTTATATATTTTTTTTTATGAATAGTGTTTGATTCTGACTGCAGTTGTGTGAACATTTCGCTGGGTGATCTTGTATCCCCTGACCCTTTTTTGTGAATTGTAATCTTAGTATATTATTTATTAACAGAAAAGGACTATTCATCAAAAAAAAAAATGATTTGGAATTACTTATTAGTATTCCCTACATTCTTATGTTTTTGTTATAGTTTGTCATATTAAATAAATTTGTCTAAGACATTATTATGTGAAAAGAATTAGTGAAGCCTATAGGAAGCATTTTTCCCAACTATATTTTCTTCCAAGCATAGTTTGCTCCAAAGATGTTCAAAACTGTAAAAAAATGTTCTCTCTTGGCAACTTGCTCAATTATGTAAAAAAAAACAATCTTGTATTGAGATTTCCTTCTAACATACAAAAAGATTATGTTCCAACTATTAATTCGACATCCTTTGGAAGTGAAACATGAGGTAATGCATCTATGTTAGTTTGCATATGGTTGCACTTGGATTTAAATAGATACATGTCATTTTTTTTTCTATCTCTTGTGTATCTTCAACTCTTCCCATGTTTGTTCTATTTATGCAATCTTATATTTCTATTTTGTATTCTCCTTTTGCTTTTCCCAAACTCTTTTTTGTTGTTCTATTGTTAAAATTGTATTATGATTCAAATTACAAATGGTTTCTTAAAATTTAGAGTCACAGAACTATTTGATATAAACCTTTTTGCATGACTAGATTGTTGTGTATTGGTTTTTCTAAAGAAAATATAGAGATCACAAGTTTGATCGAATTGAAATTTAATTTGGTGGAAAAATAAAATTTTTAATTTGTAAAGCAATTGATATAAAAATTTAACATCTTTTATATTTTTAACTAGGTAGTTCTTCTATAAGATTATTGCCTTGTAATCTATTGTTACTCCTGCCTATCTATAGGTAGAGACTATAGTTTTTACATGTTTCTTTACAATTAAATTGTACTTTGAGAACTGTGTTCAAATCATTTAACATATGGTCTTCTAAATAATTCTATTAAAACAAAATTTGATGTATTTATTCTTGTTTTATGATTGGTTGTGGCTATTTTACTAGCAGTCTTTTTTGTTTTTTATTTCACAAAATTGAAAAAATGTTAACATTCCACATGCCTAGGATCATGAACAGATGGAAACCTTAAAATAATTCATGTGGGCATTTTGCATAGATGCTAGTCAGTCAATCTTTTTTTTATTCTTATTTATCTATGTGCTTTCTGAATTATTCTTGAGACAAAATTCTACACAAAAATAGTCTCTGCAAGTCATGGCAATCTGGCAAGCTAAGCTAGCAGAGGACTTTTGTTTCCTTATTTCTACAAGTGAATGTGCCCTTACAATGCACAAAACACATGGGTCTTCTCCTTCAACAATTACATTGGATTCAAAGGTATTATCTTTATTTAATTGTTCAGTTTTTCTTACTTTTGTAGTTCTTTCTATTTCCTAACATTTTGCTCCACTCTACATCATTTTTCTCTTTCTTTTCTTATCTACTACAAAAATATAGGGTGCTTCTTAAGAAAATTAGGGCCATATCAAAAAAAGGGTGTTCCTTAACAATATTAGGGTTTATTAGATTATATATATAACAATGCTTGCTAATCATTTCTTTCTTCCCCTACTCCTATCTTGTAGATAAAGTAAAGAGTGCATCTCCACAAATTAAGGGTTTTATGATGACTTTAAAAAAAAATGCAATGCGTAATTAGGTTTTTATGGATAAGTTTAGCATTGAAGAAGTGATTGGAGATATAGAGAAGGTTAAAACCAGTGAAGTTGAAGCAAGCATTCACAATGATATTTACAAATTGGAAAATGGTGCAGTTGAACTTTCTAGAATGCCCTCTTTTATTTCAGGAATTTCACTAGAAAGTTATGCAACACAGCATTTGAAGCTTCCTGGTGTATTTACCATGAATTAATGTGTCCCACATTTAATTGTGAATCTTATTGAGTCTCAGATGTAGAGCTTTGGAACACCAAGATAAATTAAGGACCTAGCTATGCATTGAATGAAATTGTGTGAATTGAGAAGCCTATCTATTGATGGGCACATTTTCTTGAACATATGTCTATCTTTTTCCTAAAGGCAGATAACATGATAAAGAAAAGGGATTGTGCTCTTCCTACCCTACAAACCCATGCCTATTGTGAAGAGCTAGCTCAACATTTCAATAAACAATTTAAACTAGTTTTGATAGAGGATTTGTTGTCTATAAGATAAAATTGGTGCAAGCTCACATTTTAATAATAACATTCAGTAGTCTTTACATGTTTGAGCGTAGGTGAAAAGTAAATAAAGAATTAGTGTTTATACCACATAATAGATGAAGGAGCTAACTTTGAAAATTGATGGTTGAGAGCTTATAATGACCACTGTAAGCAATTGGAACACTTATGGCCATTGAGTTTTCCTTATTTGATGTCTTCTGTTTTAATTGTATCTATTATCTGACATCTCCATCAGTGAACGGATGTTACAGCTCTAAGAATTTGTTTGGCAGTGTGATGGAATCCCCAAGGTTTGCAGAATATGACCATATTGTAAATACTTCTATCCAGATTCTCTGCAAATGGGCGCATTTATGAATGGAATCATATTTAAGCTCCACATGCTACTTTGTAACGGAGAGTCTTTGCATGGAAAAGCCTAACTTGCCAAGCTAGATTTTGGCTCTACAGGCAATTCAGGTACGCCCCTTCCCCTAATGGCCTATGCTTTTATTTCTCCATCGTTGGCCTCTTCTATTGGGGTTTCTACAGATTGGGGCCTTTTACTAGTCTATGCTAGGTGTGAGGATCAGTCTCATCTTCTTTCAGACGGCTAGCATGTATTATCAGAATTTATCAGAATTTAAACCCTAAATCACATGTCAACGCTCTCGGCCGAGACGTATGAGGAATCCGAACATTGTCAAATCGTCTAACATTCAACAAAAGTCCCATTTTAATTGAGTCACCTCTTGTTGACCATTGACTATAATTTTCCTATTAGCCATAGAATCCTAAACTTTGAAATTGCTTTAATTTCCTTTTGTTCTCACAGCTTTTCACAACTTTACTAGAATCCACCTAGTTGGCATGCTAATTAAATAAAATTTAACAATATCTGATCTAAGCTTTCTCTTGCTCGTAGAGCTTTACCAAAATCTCCTAGTGTATCATCCCAATATAATCAATGAATCTTTCTTTTTTCAAAGTGGAAGTCAGTCATACAGAAGGTGCAAACAAGGAACAAATAATACTTATTTCACACTCTTATTTCTCACTTGGGCTCTTTAGGTTTATTTGTTGGTCTCTTGGAACTCTCTCAGATGTAATATTTTGTTTCAAGTATATATACACAAGGAAACCAATGAAAGGGAATGGAATAATAAAATCTCTGCCATGTCTCGCTCTTTTTCGAGAAGAAAATATAAATTTTATATTTAATTTTATTTTAGTTTTCAGTTGTAATTTAAAATCATATGAATAAATTATTTTGTGTTAGAAATATTAATCTTCTCTTGGATGTATTTAATTGGGATATTCCAAGGATCCCTAAATGTAGTTTGTCCTATTGTACACATGTAGAGGACATGTCATTTACTTGTCATTTAGTCCACATGTGAGGACAACTCATTTTTATAATTCTTTTATTAAAGAATTTAATTTATCCTCCTTAAGAAGATTGTGACACTTTGCACACACCTATTATGAATGTAACATTCATAGAAATGAGAGTTACACATGTGAACACATGCAACTCTTTTCTCATCTCTTTAAAAGAGATACTCCTTTCTCCTTTTTCTTTACATATCACTTTGATGTTATTGTATTGAGTTATTTGCTCCACCACTCTCTCTCTCTCTCTTCTCTAGGCATTTTCCTTTATTCATAATACTTACAAGGGGTTTTCTTTGCTTTCCCCTTTCAAATCCTTGTCTCCATTGTTGAACTATCTTGGTGTATGCTCTTGAATTTTGCTTATCTCATGGTAATATTATTTCACACTTAACTTACTTGGATTTTTTTCTTTCCTTGCTCTACCTTATCATTTCTTACATGTTATTAGAGCTTGGTTACCAATCCTCATTTTAAGTTTTTGTGTTGAAGGTTGCCATTCATTGGAGCACACCTTATTTGGAGACGTTATTGAGAGAAGAAGTTTGTGTTGTGGTTTCTAGCTCATCCTAACATCTTGTGTGCAGGTTTTTATTTTTTATTTATTTATTTTTATCATTTTTTAACCATTATTTTTGAACCCTCTTTGGAAGGCTTGCCGCCAAAGGGTTTTCCTATCAAAAGTTACAAATTTGTTTTGCTCTTGTTTTGGAAGGCATGTCCCCAAAACAAGAAGCATTTGTCATTCATATTATGATATCACTCATTTATTATAAATTGTGCATTTTTTTATTAAATATTTAAAATTAAAAAAATTATTTCCCTAATATTATTATTGCAGGGAACACTTCTATAATCCTAAGTGTGATTTTTTTAATCCTACATACACTAGATTAGTTAAAACCTATTCATATATCCTTTTTTGAAATTCTATTTATTTATTTATTTATTTATTTATTTATTTATTTATTTATTTATTTATTTATTCTAATCTATAATCTTATGAGAATTATTAAACATTTAATTTTAATAATTTCTTTTTAGTATCTCTCTGATTTCCAAATCCGAAACTTACCTTTTCGATTTTCTTTCGAGATCTTTTTAGCATCTTTCCTTGATTTTTCCTATTTTATCTTTTTTTTTTCCCATTCAGCTATCTATTTAGATGAGAATTACTCTTTGTTAGCATTTTGTTTTCATTTCATTCTTTTGGATTCCTTTTTATTTTTTATTTTTTATTTTTTGATTTGTAATTTTTCTTAATCTAACTAGGCTTTGTTTCTACTTTATCTTCTTTCTATTGTTGTCGTTGTCATCTCCTTTCCATCTCTTTTCTTGTTGGATTGAGTGTCTTTCCTTTCATTTTTGTGCCTTCTATCCTCTCTACTGGCTTGCATGAGCTTTCAGTTGTGCCTACAGTTCCCACCTTTGCCATGACTTTCTCCTGAGCTTCTCCTGCAAAATGTTTTACCTCATTCATGATGCTGTTGCCATTGCCCTATTCTTTTCACAATTTTTTTTTTCATTTGGCAACAGATTGACATACAAAAAATTGGCCAAGGTATATTCCTGATTTGATCTAACCCATCAAGATTCGGTGAAAAACCCCCATGCATGCAAAGTATCTTCTCATCTATAAGAGCTGCCACTAGAAAGTAGTTAAAATAGTCAGTAAATCCCTTCCATAATCTCATATTAAATCTATGCTTGCATTCATTGTAGAAACCATATATATGATTAATTGAGGCTGGGATTTTGCAGCTGCCTGATTTGTATTCTGAGTAGAGGTATTAGTTGCTTTATCTTGGAAAGGTTGGTTTTTTGTAGCCCCTTAACCATTGCTATGAGTGTGCATGTGATTCTTCGTGCCCTTGTCCTTGGAAGACCGAGGGTTTGAAGGTGCCTGATCATTGTTTCCAGCAAGCATTTGATTTGATTCTCCTACTATTTTTTTTTAATGCTTTTTTGTCCTTAAGCAAGGTTTATTTCATTAGTTTTGCTTATCGTTTACTATTAGGTTTTGTTTGAGTTTTTTTTAATCTTTTGGTTTTATTAATAAAGTTTTTAATTAAGCATTTTTTATATATTATTGATTCTTTATGAGCATCATAAGTTTTGTTCAAAGTTTAGTTATATGTTATAAATTAAACTTTGAAGTTTTCATTATAATTCTTTCAAAATTTGTTGGTTTATCATTAATTATTTATAATTTATTAAGTGGTCCTATAATGAAGTTATAAAATCAATTTATAACTTCAAATCTTGACCCTTATAAGTTGTTTTTAATCACTCTGAATCATTAGGAATCATAATTATAGCTAGTTTGATTTGTCTGTCTTTAATTCTTTTTTAGCACAATAATCATTCAATCATTCTAAAATGCCTATGCATTATTTCCTTTTTGTTATTGATTGGTCATTATTCTAATGTTTGCTTGTAGGGTTGTATCATTTTGTTTTCATTTGTCATTTTTTTCTCTATCGAGTTTCTTTTCTATCAAGTTTCATCTTTTAGAAACTTATTCATAGTTTCATTAGCAAGTGTTTCTTTAATTTAAGTTAACTTTTAAGTCATATTTCTATTGGGGGGACTTTTTTTTCCCCATAAAGATGTCAACCTTAATTCCAGAAATAAAAATTAATAGCTCTAATTATCACTCTTGGAAAACACATATTTCATTCATTTTTCGCTTTAAATACATGTTAGAGATAGCCACTAATCCTCCTATTGAACATGGTTTAGCAGCTTCCCAAGATGAAAAAGATACTTGGAAACTTAAAAATGAAGAAGCTTTAGGTTTAATTGGTATTTTCATTATTCCAAATTTTTATGTTTTAATTGCAAATTGTTCCAAAGCTCATGAATCCTGGACAATTTTGCAAATCCAGTATGACAATGCAAATGAATCCTGCAAAATATAGTTGTAGGATCAACTTGAAGATCTAAGGTATATAGATTTTAAGACCATGGATGAATTTCTATTAAAATTTTATTCTATTAAAATTCATCTAGTTGGTTTAGGTGTTCAATTAGATGACATTCGCTTAATTCATGTTATTCTTAAAAAGTGTCTTCCTAAACAATTTCAGTAGTTTATAACTAATATATATGCTCAGCTTGCTATTCCTACTTTAACTACTCAATTAACTTATGTTATTTTTCAAAATCTATTACGATAGGAAGAAGCTAAGCTAATTCAATTTTGTACTCTTAAATCAACTGAACATGCATTTATGTCTCGAAATTCAAATAGTAATAACTTTCGTTCAAATAATAATAATCATCATCATAATAATCACAATCAATATAATAATAATTGTAATAATTCCAATAATAAATCTAATGTCAAACATAACAATAATAACAATAACCATAACAATCATCATAATCACAATCGTAATAATAATAATAGTCAAAGGAATCATTCAAATTCCAAACCTCATTGTTCTTATTGTGGCAAAGATGGTCATGTTGTCAATAACTATTTTAAAAAGAAAAATGATAAAAAAAACCTATGAACAATAGTAACCATCATCAAAAATCAAATCATAAAAAAGGTAACTCTAATGGTTCTAATTCTCGCCATGCTTTTACTTGTAGCTATAATGTTTGTAGACCTTTAGAATGGATTGTTGATAGTGGTGCATCACAACATGTAACTTCTCATAAGGAAATTTTAAATTCTTTGCAACCTGACATTGATAATATTCCTATTCAGTTAGCTAATAATCAGACTTGTAAAGTTGAAGGTTTAGGTGATGTAACTATTCCTAATGGTAAATTACATGATGTATTGTATGTACCTAATCTAAAAACTAATTTGCTTTCTGTTGCAAAGTTATGTCAGAACTATAAAGTTGAATTCTATAAAGATATGTGTTATGTGATAGATTCTCAAACTAAACAAGTGATTGCTCATGCTAAAATGGATAATGACAATTTATTTAAATTCCATGAATTTTCTAGTTCACAATATTCTTTACATACTTCCATTGATTTCAATATATGGCATGAAAGACTTGGCCATCTAAATTTAGATTATATTACTTTAATGCAAAAAAGCAATATGGTTAATGGTTTGCCTCACATTATTCCTTCTAAGATTGCTTGCACTGGTTGTATGAGTGGTAAGATGCATAGGGAGCCCTTTCCAAGTGGTAAATCATAGCGGGCAACTCATAAGTTGTACATTTTCCATAGTGACCTTTTGGGCCCCATGGAGAATAAATCCATCCAAGGTTATCAATATGCACATACCTTTGTTGATGATTTTTCTAAGCGAACTAGGATCTATTTTTTGCATAGCAAGGATCAAGTTCTTGATATATTCATTGAATTTTAGTTATATGTTGAAAGACAATCTATTTTTAAACTTAAAATTCTCAAAATTGATAATGGCAATGAATATGTGAATAATGCTTTTCACTCTTATTTGAAATCATGTGGAATTAAACATGAGCTTACTATTCCTTATACACCACAACAAAATAGTGTGGCAGAAAGAAAGCATCAGACCATTGTTGAAATTGCTAGATGCATGTTACATGCTAAGAATTTGCATTATAAATTTTGGGCTGAAGCCATGTTTTGTGCAACTTATCTTCTTAATAGGACTCCTACCAAAGCTCTCAAGGATATTACTCCAGAAGAGGCTTGGTCTAGTAGGAAACCTAATTTACATCATTTGCAAATTTTTGGATCTGTTGCTTATGTTCATACTCCTAAATAGAAGAGGTATAAATTAGGTGCTAAGTCTTCTCCTTATATTTTTGTTGGTTATGATGAAAACACCAAGGGTTATCATGTTTATGATCCTGCTACTAACAAAGTTCAAGTTGCAAGAGATGTTTGCATTGCAGAAAATGGTGTCCATGACTATTCTACTACACATGATGCAGAATTCAGTGGCTCTAAAATTGTGCTAGTGGAGGACCAACCTCCTTCTCTTAACCCTACTCCTCCTCTTAACGCTACAACTCAAGCTCCACCTATTATTTATGCTTCTAATAGTAATTTTATTCAAATAGCTACTAATGATGCTTTTATTGATAATGATTCTTCCTCTAGTGATGATTCCATTACTACTAAATGTAAACCTAAATGGGCTCAAGGCTTAATTAATGAAAGCGATGACTATATTACTAGATTCGATGGAATTAAAGCTAGAAGGATTAATTATTGCAATTATGCTTTGATGACTACTATTATGAATTCTAATGAGCCTAAGTCTTTTGATCAAGCCAACTCTCAACCTCATTGGCAAAAGGCCGTGAAAGAGGAATATGACTCTTTAATTGCTAATCAAACTTGGGACTTAGTCAATTTACCTCATGGAAAGAATATAGTTTCATGTAAATGGTTATACAAAACAAAATTGAATGCTAATAATGAAATTAGTAAATTTAAGGCTAGATTAGTTGCTAGAGGTTTTTCACAAATTGAAGGATTAGATTATAATGAAACTTTTTCCCCTGTTGCTAGAATGCCTACTATCAAATTAGTTCTTTCTTTAGCATCTAAAATGAATTGGCCCATTCACCAAATGGATGTTAAAAGTGCCTTCTTAAATGGTGATTTACATGAAGAAATCTATATGGCTCAACCCCTTGGATTTGTTAAGAAAGGTAGTGAAAATCTGGTTTGCAAATTAAAAAAATCTATTTATGGTCTCAAACAATCACCTAGAGAATGGTATTCTAAAATTAATTCATTCTTTATTTCTCAAGGCTTTTCTAGAAGTAAGAATGATCCTAACTTATATATTAAACATACTCAAGATGATATTATCATTGTTATTATTTATGTGGATGATCTAATTCTCACTTCAAGTTCAGATGCTTTGACTTCCGATATTAAGTTTTAACTTAAATAGAAATTCCAGATGACTAATTTAGGTATTTTACATTACTTCTTAGGTATGAAAATTTGGAAAACTCCTAAGGGTATCTTTCTTTCTCAAAGAAAGTATGCTCATGACCTTTAACAAAAATTTAAGATGAATGATTCTAACCATGTTTCAATTCCCTATGAATTAGGAACTAAATTAATGACTGATATGAATACTCCTTTTGTTGATGAAACTTTGTATAGGCAACTAGTAGGAAGTTTAAATGATTTAACTCTTACTAGACCTGATATTGCTTATAGTGTTGGTTCAGTTTCCAGATTTATGTCTAAACCTCAACAAACACATTTTAGAGTTGCTAAAAGAATCTTAAGGTACATTAAAGGAACTATTAACATGGGATTATTTTATGATGCCAATTATGCATTTATTTTACAAGGCTATACTGATTCTGATCTAGGTGGAGATCCCAATGATGGGAAATCCACTTGTGGCTATTGTTTCTTTGTTGGTTCAGGTGCAATTTCTTGGAAAAGTAAAAAAGAACACTCTATTTCCCTTGGATCAACTGAAGCTGAATACAAAGTTTGTACTAATGCAGCTAAGGAAGCCCTATGGCTTAGAAGAATTCTTGAAGATTCAGGTCTACCTCAACAAGCACCTAGCCCTCTACATTGTGATAATCAAAGTGCCATTTTCTTGGTGACGAATCCAGTTTTTCATGCAAGGACCAAACATATTTCTCTTCAACATCACTTCATTCAAGAACAAGTTGAAGACAAGAAAGTTGCCCTCCTTTATTGTAAGGGTGAACATCAAGTGGCTGATATTTTGACAAAACCACTTTCTAAAGAGAGATTTCAATTTCATTGTAAAAATTTGAGTTTACAACCCTTTGATGTAAGCTCCCCAAGTAAAGATTAAGGGGATGTGTTAGAAATATCAATCTTCCCTTGGATGTATTTAATTGGGATATTCCAAAGATCCCTAAATGTAGTTTTTCCTATTTTACACATGTAGAGGACATGTCATTTACTTGTCCTTTAGTCCACATGTGAAGACAACTCATTTTTATAATTCCTTTATTAAAGAATTTAGTTTATCCTCCTTATGAGGATTGTGACACTTTGCACACACCTATTATGAATGTGGCATTCATAGAAATGGGAGTTACACATGCAAACACATGCAACTCCTTTCTCATCTCTTTAAAAGAGATACTCATTTCTCCTTCTTCTTTACACATCACTCTGATGTTATTGTATTGAGTTATTTTTCTCCACCACTTTCTCTCTCTCTTCTCTAGGCATTTGCCTTCATTTATAATACTCACAAGGGGTTTTCTTTGCTTTCCCCTTTCAAATCTTTGTCTCCATTGTTGAACTATCTTGGTGTATGCTCTTGGATTTTGCTTATCTCATGGTAATATTGTTTCACACTTAACTTACTTGGATTGGTTTCTTTCCTTGCTCTATCTTATCATTTCTTACATTTTGTTTTGTATATAATGTTTTAAGGTAAAAAGATTAATTATTATACTATTGTATTTTTTCTTGTTGAAGACTCAGTCTTATAGTTGACTTTTTGTTATGAACAAAGATTGAGAAGTGATAATAGTTTATTTAATTTAAGTTATATAATTCCTATTTCTAACACATTAATTATGTAAAGGAAAAATAAATACAACATTTAAAGATCTACATTTAAAAATTAGGTTTTAGTGTCCCTTTCCATTCTATTATACCTAATAGAAATAAATGTTTGTTTTAACTTGTATGAGTGCATGGTGTGGCTTCAATGAATGCCTCTGTTTTTTTAAGAAAGTTGCATTCATTGTTCTATAGTGAAAACAATTGACAAAATAGAAAAACCATCTTGAATAAAATATGTCAGTATGTTTTAGTTTATACATTAGAGTTTAAAAATAAATAAAATTTGTTATTAAATTTCCATAGTCCACTTCCAATGTAAAAAAATATTTCTAATTTCAATTGTGTGCTCCTAAAAAAATAATACAATCTAAAAACAAAATTTTGTAAATCAAATTCAATTTGAAATCAAAATCTTGTCTTAATTTTTTAACGTCAACATTTAAATTAATGAGATCTTAAAGTGTGCTCCTAAAAATAAACAATATGGTCTAAAAAAAAATTTACAAATCAAATTTGAAATCAAAATTTGCTAAATATTTGTCATTAAATACAAGTGACCTTCAAAAAGTTTGTTATCTTAATCATTCCTTTTAGGTCACCATATACACCTAATTAGGAAACACAAATATTCATTCGTGTACAATCGCATTCACAGGTAGCTTTATAACTAATCAATTTAGTCGATTTAAACTATGATTTTTAATTCAAATTTGTTTCACATTTATTTTTTATAGATGAAGTTAATATAAAATAAATATTGTAATGTCCCCATTTTAGTAGTTGACCAAGTGTGTGTGCATTAGCCTTGTTCTACATGGTCCCGAGGGCTAATGAAGGGTTTAAAGGGATCCTGGAGTGTTTTGGCCTAGTCATTTCCAGTTTGGGCCAAAATGAAGTTGATTTACTCAGTTTCAGGCATACTTACTATTTTTAGTAAGTCGGCAGGACACAGTGCAGGTCAATTTTGGTGATTGGATTCGATACTCCTCAGTGAGAGCTTTTCGATGAGTTATCACTCGCATTATTCGGAGTCTGATTGCTAATACATTTTAATGCCTGAAGTTTTATTAAAGTAACGTCTAATTTAATTGTAAAATATTAAAGTGTTACTTTAATATTTATTTTATGGTGATGTGTACCCAAGGGAGACATAAGGGGTATTTTAATATATATATTACATATCTTTTATCCCACATTTCCCATATGAGTTGAGCGGACCCTTGGAAATAGAATAAAAGGAAGCATTTGTGGCTTCATTAGGCAAGTTGAATATGAGAAGAAATTGGTGTGTGAGTTGCAGCTCCGTTCTTGGCATTTGAGGACATTTATCCTCTCTTGTAACATTCTAGACGTCATTCCCTTGGGGTTTGGCCTTTGGAATTCTTTGTTATTGGCTTCATTATCAGGTAGTTTAGTTGCATTTCCGGCTATAGGCAGATTTGGTATTTTGCTCATATCTTCTTCACTACTTGTTCGATGCTTATGCCGCTTTGAGAGAATGATATTACGAAGGTAGTGGACTGATTGAAGGACAAAGTACTATAGCAGCAAGTTCGAAAGCATGTGCTGGAGTATTATGTCAATAATGCTGAAGTAATTAGTGAGTTGATAAATCTGCCATGTATTTGGTTTTATGAATTCTGAATATAACATTTATTTGGATGTAGTTCATTTCCACTTTTGCATATTATTGTAGTTTCTTTCTTGTTTATGTTGTATGATACCAATTCCATGCACAAACACAACAAACAAATAAATGTTTGATTTCTGGAGTTATAAGGGGTTTAAAACATTAAACAGAGAAATAAGAGGTTGAATGCAAACTATTTGACATTATTCCTTTCAGCAATTTGGTTTAGTTTTTGGGACATTCAGGGGTGCCCATTACAGTGGTATCAAAGCTATAAGTCCTGTCATCTTGTGGAGGTCTTATAGGGAATTTGGAAGAGCCGGATAGAGGGAAAAGTGTTTGACGAAATGTCAAAACACTAAAATCAGAAATAAATAAAAAACACAGGCTAAGCATTTATGTTTGAGCATGCGACAGGGGTCTTATAATTTCCGCGATACCAGAGCAAGACAAAATAGGATTTCAGACTTGCAAAGCAAACAGTCTAGTACATCCGTGCAGGTGGACATTGAATCCAACCATACAAACACAGAGGAGATATTTCGTGATCAGGACAATAATATGGGTGATCGAGATGATAGGAATACAGGATTAGGCGGAGGCAGAAATGTTGGTCCAAATCAAGGGGAGGTACTGTTCAGACAGTTACTGGATACATTAGAGTAGGGGCAGCGTATGCAGCGGGAGTAGAATAGGCGAATGGACATGATGTTGCAGCTCATGGCTAGATAGATGGGTGTCAATATTAATCCAGGTGATGCCAACAACAGAAACAATAACAATGAGGGAAACAATAACAACGGGGGAAACAATAACCATGGAGGCCAAGGCAACAAAAATGGTCTTGAGAATAACATTAATGGTAATAATGGACACGACAACAATGGGAATGAGGTTGATAACTTTAGACACGTTGCACGCCTAGCACGAACTGTGAGGTCGAGACCTCTTCTACCCACTTTCCCACCCAGAGATCTAGTTAAACCAGTAAACGAACCATAGATTACCGAGTTACAGGATCAGTTCAAGAGGGACTGGGAGGCTAGTGCACCGGAGTTTCAGGCGGATATTTCCCTTAGAGATTATATGGACTTGAGGATGAGACACATGCCTAAAGCAAGAGGGAGGAATCAAAACTTTTAGTTGAGGAAGAAAGTTGGAAAACTTTCTTTACCTTATTATGATGCTTCAGGGAAGATGATTGCACGAGCTTGGGTGCAGAAGGTAGATACATACTTGCAGCTAAATTCTATGCCTGAGGAGGAGGCTATCAAGTATGCGGCTATGAACTTGGATGGCATTGCACATGAATGGTGGCATCATGGCATGGTGACTTTGGGGCATAATCAGATTACATCCTATGAGGAATTCACTGAAACATTGATTGAGAGATTTGACACTAAGGATCCCGAGTTACATTTTAAGGAGCTAACACAGTTAAAACAGTCAGGTTCTGTGGATGCTTACATTGTCGAGTTTCAGCACTTGTATGTACTTATTACTGATATCTCTCCTAGGAGATTGGTGGTGTTATTTTGTGATGGTCTTGTTGATCCATTACAAGGTTGGGTGAAGGGACATGATCCACTCACCTTAGCTGAAGCAACTAAAAAGGCACGAGATTTAGCCCTTTCGGTATACAAAGGAAAAAACCATTCAACAGATTCTTCCTACCGTAAGGACAAAGACAAAAAATTGTTTCAAAAAGAGTATAGCAAACCCAAAGAAGGATCAAAGGGACTAGACAATGAAACCTTGAATGAACTTCGAAAGAAGAAGTTGTGCTTCCATTGTAGAGGGCCTTGGGACTTATCTCATAAATGTTCTCTCAAGGCTAAGGCAAATCAAATGGAGTATTTTTCAGTAGAAGAGTCAGAGTCAAAAGGGGAGGATCAGCACTCTGATTCAGATGAGGGTAACACTATAGAGGAGAGCAACATTCCTAAGGATGATAGATCGTTGGCACGCTTGATATGGGCCCAAAAGGCAATCAAATTTAAGGTCAGGGGTACTATCCAGGGGCAGAAAGTGATATCTCTTATTGACACTGGGGCTACACATAACTTCATAGATGCACAATTGGTAGCCAAGAGAGGGTTACAGACAGAGGAGCATGATGGGTTTAGAGTCATGGTGGCTAACAGTGATAAGTTATTATGCACTCGAAAGATATCTAATCTTTGCATTAGGTTTGGAGATGGCTACGAGTTGGAGGATGAGTTCTATGTTGTGGACATGGGAGATTATGATGTCATCCTCGGCATGACATGGAAGGCTTCACTAGTTGAGTTCACACTCAATCTAGCGAAACTAGAGATGAGATTCCAGCATGAGGGCAGAACTGTGGTACTTAGAAGACTTTCAGATGGAGGTTGCAGAGTAGTGTCCTTGAGGAGAATGCAGAGACTTTTTCGTCATGATGACATAGAGTGGGCGGCAGAGTGCTACATTATGCCAACTTCACCAGAGCCACAAGAAAAGAGTCATCCACCAGATATCCAGAAGATACTTGATAGACACGCTAAAGTATTTAGCGATATTCCTCATGGGGTTCCTCCTGACAGAGGGATGGAACATGTTATTGAGCTCGAGGAGGGAGCCAAACCAGTTATGATTACTCCTTATCGTCATCCTAAGAAACACAAGGATGAGATAGAGAAGACGATTAAGGATTTGTTGGAGATGGGGCATATTAGGCCCAATAAGAGCCCCTTTGCTTCAGCAGTAGTATTGATAAAGAAGAAGGATGGGACGATGCGCATGTGCATCGATTACAGGGCACTGAATAAGAAAACAATTAAAAATAGGTATCCCATTCCTAGGATTAATGAGTTGATTGATGAGTTGCATGGGGCATGCTTCTTCACCAAAATTGATTTGCAATCCAGATACCATCAGATCAGGATGAGAGCAAAGGACATTGAGAAAACAGTCTTCCGATGTTACTATGGCCACTTTGAGTTCATGGCTATGCCATTTGGTCTAACCAATGCACCTGCTACATTTCAAAGTTGTATTAACCAGGTATTCAGGAAGAAGCTGAGGAGATTTGTCTTGATCTTCTTTGATGACATATTGGTCTTTAGTATGACCTGGGAGGAGCACTTACATCATCTGGAGGAGGTGTTATCTATTCTAGAGAGAGAGTCATTATATGCCAAGGAATCTAAATGTTAGTTTGGCATGATTGAGCTCCTTTACCTGGGGCATATCATTAGTGCAGATGGCATTGGGGTTGATCCTGAAAAGATTAGAGCTATTGTAGAGTGGCCTACTCTCACAAACCTTACACAGCTTAAGGGATTCTTTGGTTTATGTGTTTTTTATAGGAGGTTTGTTAAGGGATTCTCATAGATTGCTACACCCTTGACAGATCTTACCAAGAAAGGAGCCTTCGTGTGGACAGGGGTAGCACAAAGGTATTTTGAGCATTTCAAGCAGGTAATGTCTTCATGTCTAGTTCTAGCTCTACCAAATTTCACGAAGCCTTTTGAGCTTCATTTTGATGCATCAGGTGATGGGATTGGAGCAGTATTGATGCAGGAGAAGCATCCCATTGCATTCGAGAGTAGGAAACTCTAGGGAGTTGATAAAAGTTATTCTGTCTATGACCGGGAGATGTTGGCCATAATGCATGCATTGGCCAAATTTTGATCATATTTGGTAGGTGGACGTTTTGTGATCAAGACTGATCACAACAGTATTAAATACTTCATGAGCCAGCGTGATCTTAATGACTGGAAACAAAAATGGGTGACTAAATTGTAGGCTTATGACTTTGACATAGAGTTTGTCAAAGGTAAGAAAAATGTGGTGGCTAATGCCTTATCTCGGAGACCTCACTTATGTGCTCTGGCAAAGATTTCAGGAGATTGGAGAGATCAAATTATAGCAGACTATGTTGGAGATGCTTGGGCTTCTGGATTGATTTCAGGTACCATACAGGATGATCGCTATGAGGTGATAGATGGATTGATCAGAGTTCAGGACAGGGTTTATTTGATTCCATCATCACATTTGAGAGAGGCGATACTGAAGGCATTTCATGATGCACCCACAGCTGGACATCTGAGGGTCTTCAAGACCTACAAGCAGATCCGAGAGTGGTTTTCATGGAAAGGGCTCAAGGATGATGTTCAGAGGTATGTCAGGGAGTGTGTGGTTTGTCAACAAAATAAGGGAGAGCACACAATTTCTGCAAGTTTATTACAGCCCTTGCCCATTCCTGATAGGAAATGGAAAATTATTTCAATGGACTTCATCACTGGTTTACCACGAGTGCAGGGAAGAGATTGCATCTATGTGGTGGTGGACCGCTTGACGAAGTTTGCTCACTTCTTTGTTATTTTGTCCACTTACACAGCAGCACAGGTGGCAGATATTTTCTTTAGAGAGATATTCAGGTTACATGGGTTGCCCAGATTCATTGTCAGCGACCGGGATAGTAAGTTTATGAGTTTTTTTGGCAAGAGTTGTTTAGGTTGTGTGGTACAGATCTTAAACCTAGCACTAGTTATCATTCGCAAATAGATGGGCAAATAGAGATTGTGAATAAATGGGCGGAAGGATATTTGAGGAACTATGTAACTACACAACAAAAAGCTTGAATCAGATGGTTGCATATGGGAGAGTATTGTTATAACACCACTTATCATATGTCCATCAAGATGACTCCTTTCATGGCACTCTATGGTTATGAAGCACCTAGCTTCATGGATTTAGTTTTGGGGGACAGTAGAGTGCCCAAAGCCAAAAACTTATTGCAGGATAGTCAGGACATCCTGAAAGTGCTCAAAGAGAATATACAACATGTCCAAAATCAAAACAAATTGTATGCTGATCAACACTGAATAGAGCGTAGCTTCGAGGTAGGGGATAGGTTTACTTGAGGCTACAACCATATAGGCATTCATCGCTCAAGAAGAGCGGAGCTAAAAAGTTGAAACTTAGATTTTATGGTCCCTACAGGGTGATTCGCAAAGTGGGCAAAGTCTCCTATGAGCTTGGGCTTCCAGAGGGCAATCAAGTGCACAATGTGTTTCATGTTTCTAGGCTTAAGAAAGCCATTGGTCAGAGTGTAGTGCCTTCTACAGATTTACCCCCTTTGGATGAGGAGGGGAAGCTTGTGTTAGTACCCGAGGCTATTATGGACACCAGAGAGAGGAAGCTTAGAAACAGGATAGTGAAGGAGTATTTGGTCAAATAGAAAGACCTACCAGAGGAAGATTCTACATGGGAGAGTGAGCAGGTTATTCAGCAGGCTGGACTGAGATTGCTTGAGGACAAGCAATTTCAAGGGGGGCGGAGTGTAATGTCCCCATTTTAGTAGTTGACCAAGTGAGTGTGTGTTAGCCTTGTTCTACATGGTCCCGAGGGCTAACGAAGGGTTTAAAGGGATCCTGGAGTGTTTTGGCCTAGTCATTTCCAGTTTGGGCCAAAATGAAGTTGATTTACTCAGTTTCAGACATACTTACTATTTTTAGTAAGTCAGCAGGACATAGTGCAAGTCAATTTTTGTGATTGGATTTGATACTCCTCAGTGAGAGCTTTCTGATGAGCTATCACTCGCATTATTCAGAGTCCGATTGCTAATACATTTTAATGCCTGAAGTTTTATTAAAGTAACGTCTAATTTAATTGTAAAATATTAAAGTGTTACTTTAATATTTATTTTATGGTGATGTGTACCCAAGGGAGACATAAGGGGTATTTTAATATATGTTTTATATATTACACATCTTTTATCCCACATTGTCCATATGAGTTGAGCGGACCCTTGGAAATAGAATAAAAGGAAGCATTTGTGGCTTCATTAGGCAGGTTGAATATGAGAAGAAATTGGTGTGTGAGTTGCAGCTC